>PVHP010019418.1:0-31889 GCA_004024765.1 Zapus hudsonius
CTTCTTTCTTTCTTTCTTTGAGAGAATGGGTGCAACCAGGTCTTCTAGCCACAGTATGGATGCATGCGCCACCTTGTGTATCTGGCTTTACGTGGGTACTGAGGAATTAAACTCTGTTCCTTCTGCTTAGCAGGCAAGCACCTAACCCACTGAGCAATCTCACCAGCCCCCAAAGAAACTATTAAGTAGAATTATAATCAATAGTAATGATGTTTAATGAGGTTCATAGTGGTGTACATCTTAATTTAAATATTAAAGTTCTGGGGACTGAAGAGATGGTTCGGCAGGTAAAGGCACTTGCCTTCCAAGCCTAATAACCTGGGTTTGAGTCCCCAGTACTCACGTAAAGCCAGATGCAGAAAGTGGCACATGCATCTGGAGTTTGTTTGTAGTGGCTACAGGCCCTGGTGTGGCTATAATCTCTCTCTCTCTCTCTCTCTCTCTGTCTTCCTCTTTCTTTCTCTCTCTGCTTGCAAATAAATAAATAATTTAATATAAATATAAATATTAAAGCTCTGGAAAAGATAAAATCACCTGATAATTTCATGCTAATATAATTACATTAGGAACAAACAAATGCTAATGTAGGCTGAATATTAATACACAGAAACTTAAGGAAGGATTTTTCTTCTAAAGAGCTCATAACATATGATAAATGTCTCAATTTGCAGTGTTTCCTGAAAAGTAAAAGGTACTTCATGTACCAATATTGTTTTGTTAAGAAATGGTTAATTTCTTCAACATTTCCTACAATGTTAACCTAAAAAAAAGATAACCTACTGTGATCATCTAAGTCATAGCCCTTTGTTCCTTTTCCCAGCTTCCCTTCCTACAGACGACCACTTTCAAATCTTTCAGCGAAATCTTAGATATATCTAATCTCCAAATGTTTATTATATATTTTTCTTTGTTATTTTGTGATTTAGCTTTGTGATTTTAGTGTGTTTTCACCACTATCAAATCTCTGCATACTATTTCTCCATCTTCTGAATACAGGATCATAATTTTGGTTAGATGAATACTATTATAGTAATATAATTCTGTCTAATTTGGAATGGAGCTATGCATTTGTTTGTGGATTTTTTAAAGTTTCATTTGTCCTTTTTCGCTGATCTTGACTCTGCTGTTTCTACTTGTCTCTTTTCCTCAAAGCTATCGGACCACCTTCATCTTCCAGTAAAGTCCTCTCTCAGAGCTGTCTGAGCTGCTTAGAAGCTAATAGTCTCCCTTTACCAACATCCCGGGGATTCCCTCTCCGTCCTTTCAGAAAGGAAGTGTGTGGATTTCCTCCTTCCAGCTTCAGTCTTCCCTTCTTGGTCTGCTCGTCTTCCAGCCCATTATGTCCTCTGTCTACTAGCTTCCTTGAGGAAAGCCAAGTCAGAAGTAAAATTTTTGAGAACATACAGGCCTTAAAAATGTTTGTGGGTTTGGGAAAATTGCATAGTTTGTAAATTGCTTGCCTTCTAAGCATGAGAACCTGAGTTCAGTCCCCCAAACCCATGCAAAAACAAACAGGAATAAAGCAACAGACCAAATATATATATATATATATATATATATATATATATATATATATATATATATATATATATATATATATATATATATATATATCAACAACAACAACAACAAAATTATCTAAAACCAATCAAGACAATTTTGTGTCTGCAGAAACACATCAGCTAGGGCCCAGGTGAAACCACAGAGGAAGTGGAGAGATGAGCAAGAGTGCTGTTTCCACAGCGAGCCTGACAATCTGTGCCAGGACGATGGAGACAGACACTGAAGATACTCAAAACATCCCAAAGCAGAAATCTAGAAGCTGCTAAGAGCTCAACCCTAAAGTAGACTTAAAACTCACCCACTATGGCTGAGGGAACTTTGTGGAAGAGGGTGTGGAAAGATTGTAAGAGCCATGGTGGGGGGAATACCCAGAGGCATTGCCTCCCTGCCAATGACTGCTGGTCACTCAACACATAGCTCCCAATCGTGTGGAACATACCAGCAATTCCATAGAGGAGGAACCACAGTGGAATGGGGGCAGGGAGGAGGGACATGGAGGTACCAACACATGACTTGTTCATACAGTTTCTACTTAATAAAAAAGAAGTGGGCTTTTAAGCAGTAGGCAATGAATAGGATTAAGCATTTTTCTACAAGGGCTCAGTGGAGGTAATTTCTGCAGACACAAAATTGTCTCTTTTGAAAGATGGAGCATCAGTACACCATCTTAGAAGCAGCAAGCAGCTGTCCCCAGGCACTGAACCTGCTGGTGCCTATATCTTGAGCTTCCTAGACTCCAGAACTGTGGGAAATAATATTTTTAAAATAAATAGCTCAGTCTCAGGTATTGTTAGAGCAGTACAAGTAGATTAAGACTTTTTTTTTAAAATTAATTTATAAAAGGTTGGACATATAGACCCCCTTTCTCCCCCACCCCAATTCTGCTGAGGGTCTTCTATGGGATTATGGTATTCATTGTGAAGACCAAGAGGCCTCAGTCAGGTTCTGCAGGGATGGGGAAACATGGTTAGACAGTTTATTTTTATGCATTGTGCTGAGGATTTGTTGGCTCTCCTTCTATTTTTGT
The DNA here is from genome assembly GCA_004024765.1 of Zapus hudsonius. Classification (NCBI taxonomy): domain Eukaryota; kingdom Metazoa; phylum Chordata; class Mammalia; order Rodentia; family Dipodidae; genus Zapus; species Zapus hudsonius. Next base: position 2,591 of record PVHP010019418.1, read on the forward strand.
CCTAAGGCCTATGTTTATCTTCTAAAAAATAATTTGTTTGCAATTCTGACTGTATGAGTGCATTGGCGTAAAAAGCCACATCTTCTGAAGACATGGACACTTCTGTTATTCTTCTTGTACACTTTCTATTTTCAGCACATTAAAAAAAAAAAAAAAAAACAACAACCCTGCCAATGCCAGGCTAATGTCAAATCTCTTCATGCTTGGACTTCTACTTATATTTAAAACTAAGGGCCTCAAGAGCTGCCTGGAAGTTCTGAATGAGTGTTTGCTCATAGTGAGATTTCCAGTAGGGTAGGCTACCTGGGGCTTGTTGTTGGGGAAACCCTGATGTCAACATCCATGTGACTATCCTTAGGTGTTGGGCCTGCTAGATTCTCCTTCAGGAATCTTGAACCTGGTAATAAAGGACTGACTACCATCATCCTGGGCCAAGGAAATTCTGCATTACATTTGCATTTATAATTTACTTAGTTTTTGTTTTCATTAAAACAGATCTCTGAAGTCAGGTGTGATATGGCTCACACCTACAGTCCCAGTACTCAGAAGGCTGCGGAAGGAGGACTACTAAGAGTTCAAGGCTGACTCCAGCTAGAGTGAGAACCTGCCTCAAAACATCAAATAAACAACCCAGACCTCTGTTTTACTCTCTTCAAAGAGGAAACCTCTTGTGTCGAAAATCCTTGGTAGGGATGGGGAAGGGGGGGAGTTGGGGAATTCGGGATAACAACGCATGGTTTGCCCACTAAATAATGTAACTCATTATGGACAATAAATATATATTAAAAAATAAAAAGAATAGTTTTTTTTGGAGGAGATAAAAATGCTCTGGAATTACATAATGGTGCTGATTGTTCAACCTTGTAAATATTCCAAATATGATGAATATCACTGAATTATTTATTTAAAAGGGTGTATTTTATGGCATTAGGATCCCAGAAATAAAAACAAGAACCATAACAACGAAAAAAAAAAAAAAAAAAGAGGAAACCTCTCTTCTGTTGGGCCTGGAAAGGTGGCCTCCCAGGAGGGACATCTAGGGACAGCACTGTTCCACAAAGTTTTCAACCAATCTGCAATTAATGCCCGAATCTTATTTGGTGGCTTAAATTGACCTGGCTCTTGGATTTCGCTAAGAGGTGAAGTAATTCAGTTTGCCATAGTACCACTTGTTCATCTACTTTATAACTTCAAAAAAGTTGGGGCTGTTTCTTCTCATATGCCCTTTTGCCTAGGTTTATGCCTTTTGAAAATCCCTTCACTGTAATTTGGAGGAAAGTAATCATAGACGTTTAGTCAGCTATACTTTTGCAATCTGCTTTTTTTTGATAAACATCCTCTTTGGAAATTATCTAGAGTTTAGAGAGCTTTTGCTGTTTTCTTTCATTAAAAACTTTTTATGAAAGAGAGAGAGAGAGAGAGAGAGAGAGAGAGAGAGAGAGAGAGAACAAGCAGGAGAGGCAGGCAAAGACCACTTGCTATTGCAAATTGCAGATATTTGTGCCACTTTGTAATCTGGCTTTATGTATAGGCATTGGGGAATTGAACCCAGGCTGGCAGGTTTTGCAAGCAAGCAGTTTTGTCTGCTGAGCCATCTCCCTTTCAATTGTCTAAAGTTGGGAAATCAATGGATAGCATGGCCACAAATCAAGAACTAGTAAAACTTATGTGAATCTGATGGCAAAAAGCATTGTCAAAACTATTTAGCCTGAGTCGGACATGGTGGCTCACACTTTTAATCCCAGCACTCGGGAGGCAGAAGTAGGAGGATCACCATGAGTTCAAGACCACCCTGAGACTACATGGTGAATTCCAGGTCAGCCTGGGCTACAGTGAGACCCTACCTTGAAAAACCAAAAAAAAAAAAAAAAAAAAAGTATTTAGCATTCACACAAAGCTAGCAGAAAGAATTTTAGAAGGATTTACCATAAAGAAATGATGTTTGAGAATATAGACATGTTTAACCTGATTTAAACATTGTACAATATATGTATGTATCAAAGCATTACAACATATCCAAATAGTGTGTATGATTTTGTATTGGTTACAACTATTTAATTTAAAATGAAATGAAGACAAAATTTTCAAAAACAAAAATAAATTGAGCAAATGAATTGAGACCCTGTTACAAATGAACAAGGTGGAAAGCAATTGAGGACACCTAATGTTGACTCAGTCTGACTCCACATTTATATGCACATGCACACACATGCGTATGCACCTACATGTGTGAACACACACAAACACATATACACACATACAGACACATACCACACACATAAACATATCAAAAAAGTAGTCAGCATTCAAATAATTTAGTATTCATTGTGGTGTATAGACTAATGGCCTCACAAATATTATTTCTTAGAACCTCAATGTAAATTACATAGCATAGGGAACTTCATCTGGCTGTGATGGTTTGAATGTGAAATGTTCCTCATAGCCTTATGTTTAATCCCCACCAGTTCCTTCCCTCACTGAGCTGTTGACCAAAGCGACCCATGAGGTTCCAAAAACAAGACAGAATTCTGTCAAAGCTCTTGAGAGCCCTCCCTAGGCCTGAGGCAAAACCCTGTTGCTGAAGAAACCACAGAATGCCATCGATTAGCATCGAGAGACCTTTCAATGTCCTGAACGGTATCCAGTCCCCAGAAGGCAGCTAGTGTAGTGCTGGAAGGCACTGCACAGGCCACCAGGGGAAACTGATCAACGACAGCTGGAGTAAACAGAGACCACTGACATGAAACACAATCTGCAGCCATGAGTAGGCTGACCATACCTCTTACTGGGAGAGAACAGCGAACCAAGAAAGGAGCACTTGTGCAATGGAGGAGTCTAGGCCTGGGGAAGGCAATCAATAGCTTTTAAATTTGGCCAAATATTCCACTTAGTGAGGGGGCGCCCTTGACTGAAACTGGGGATTCAGGGTGATATGCACTGGATCCCGCACTCTTGTGCTCCCAAGAAAGGACGCACTATGCAAGCGACTGACGGGGAGGCTACTAAAAATAGAATCTAGGTACTTCAGAATTGTGTATATTTGTTAACCTATACTGATCTCACTCTCTGATTGAGACTGTGTTTGTATTTTTCAGGATGTAGAGAGAGATCTGTGGCCCATCTAACCCTATGAACCAACTGTAGGCCGATAGCTGAGATCCTGGCAAGAGAGGAGCCACCACAGTCATATCGTGGAGCATCCTTATGGAACCCCACATAGAATGATGGGATGAACAAGGGACCCACAGTCACAGCCATTCAATCAACACAGGATAAGCCAGTGAGACAGAAACCAACAATTTTCGACACAAAGACCCCTAAGCTCACATTAAAGCAGCCTTAATACTCACCCACCATGACTCAGGGAACTGAGCGGAAGAGGGGGTGGGAAGATTGTGAGAGCCATGGTGGGGGAGACTATTCAGAGGCATGGCACCCCTCAGTAACAACACACTTGGGCCAGGAGAACCAGGCTGACTCCTAGGCTATCCTAGGTCCCCTGCCACAAGGACTGATCCAGACAGCCCACAGAGGAGGATATCCAGCTATTTGGGGATGAGGAGGGGGGCATTGAGGAATTGGGGATAACAACTCATTGTTTGCCCACTAAATAATGTAACTCATAATGGACTGTATATATATATATATATATATATATATATATATATATATATATATATATATATATATATCTTAAAAATTGTTAGGAAAAATCATCCTAAACTACATAATAGTCTTACCACATTTTCATTACACAAAACTAAGAGGATCCCACACTCTCCCTATTTTTATTGTTGTAAAATAAAGATAGCATCTTGATATGTAGCATAAGCTGGCTTCAAACTCTCTTCTGCTTCAGCCTTCCGAGTACTGCAATTACAGATATACATCACCATATCTGACTCTCCTAGTTTTTAGTTTTTAAATTACTGTAAAATAAACATATAATTGACTACTCTAGTCCTCTGAAGTGTGCATTAGTACTTACATTCACACTGTCTAACAATCACCACCATCCATCTCCATTTCTAGAATTGTTTTCACTTTAAGACCTATTTCATAAATTCTATCAGATTTTTTTTTCAAGGTAGGGTCATACTCTAGCCCAGGCTGACCTGGAACTCACTGTGTAGCCCCAGGATGGCTGGCCTTGAAGTGACAGCAATCCTCCTACTTCTGCCTCCTGAATGCTGGGGTTAAAGGTGTGTGCCACCATGCCTGGCTCTTTCTTTTTTAATTTTAAAATTGAGAGAGAGAGAGAGGCAGATAGAGAGAATGGGCATGCCAGGGCCTCACTCCATACACATGGGCCACTTTGTGTATCTGGCTTTATGTGGGTACTGGGGAATCAAACTCGGGTCCTTCTGCTTTGCAAGCAAACACCTTAACCACTAAGCTATCTCTCCAACCCCTATCTTTCCTTTTTAAACATGAAAACATTTATCACAAGAAACTGTTCAAAACTCTTTATGTGTATTAGCTCATTTAGTAGTATCAGCAAATCTATGAAATCACTTTAAAGAAAAGTGAGAGTCAGAATGGTTGATAAAGGAGTTTATGCATGTAATTCCTATGGCCTACAGCTTCTAGAGTTCCCAAGAAGTCACCAGCAGGGGTAGGATGTTATGTTATACGACAGCAGGTCTCAACTCTGTTTTCAGATGGTTATGGTGCAGTCTCATTGCTAGCGTTAGTTGCCTGTGTTGGTAATTCTGAAAAACTCCTGGCTTGTCAGATGATGTTTACATAATTTGATAGAGCTAGGTCGCACACTCTTATTGTGCAAAGAATATATATTGATGTGGCGGGAGAAAAGTAGGTCACATATGTATTGAATGCAAGCATAATTTCATTTCTGTATTTGTTTGCATGCATGTAAATGAACTAAAGAGATAATTGTATTTTTTCCTAAAATGTCAACTTTCCTATATATTGATTTTGTTTCAAGAGGAAAAAAAATTAACTGGAAAAAAGCCCCACGTTTCAGTAAGTAGACCTTGGTGGAGGGTTTTTCCAGAAAGCCCTTGGCTAATAAGTGGTGCTCCGGGAGTTTTGTGCTTCAGGAAATTGGCAGTCCTTGGGACATGAATTCTTTATAGTTGGTGCTTCAAGGAGAAAAAAGGTTTCTGAAGGAACTGTAGACTCTGGAGAAACATGACTTAACCAGGAAGATATGTGGTTTGGAAGGCAAAGCTAAACCTTCACATGCTTAGCTCAATAGGAAGAGGGCTGATCTCAAAGAACATCCTGTAAGAAACCTCCGCTTTTCCTCATTCATCTGGCATACACATCAAACTCTTATGTCCTACCTTTTTATATGTAGTGTTGGCTATTCTTGTGGTACACATGCACCAAGATAAGGAACAGGCCATGGTGTACTTCTCTTATATGCTTGAACAATGTGAAACAGAGATATGAGGTAGGGGTACACTGCCTAATGCTGATGGACTAATCATAAAGTCAATTATAAAATCCCAGATATGCAGATATAATTTTTAACCAAGTCTCCAAGATAAAAAGCAAGACACAAAGTCTTTGGACCATATGGGAGCTTATTTATTTATTTATTTATTTATTTAGCTTTTTGCTCATGCCTAGGATGTTAGGAGACATTAAGTCCAATATGACTGTTGTCCTTGTAAGAAGAGAAACATTGGACATTCAGATACACAGGGAGAGTGTACATGACAGTGGGAGAGTTTGGAGTGATGAGTCTATAAGCAAAGGAATGCCCCAATTTCCAGCAGTCATCAGATGAGAGAGCCTAGAAAAGATTCTTTTTCAGAGTTTCCAGAAGGAGGCAATCTCACCAACACCTTGGTTTCAGACTGTTATTCTCCAGAGCTGTGAGATAATGAGTTCCTGTGGCTTCTCACATGCTGGCTTGTAGCACTTTGTTATGGCGGCTGTGGGGAAACTAACCCATAATCTTTGCTGACCTTTTTAGTCTATAGAATAAAAAGGTATTATAGGCTCTTCTTGAGCAATGTGTAGCCTGGAGCAGGAACATCTTGGCCAATTTCAGAACTATAGGAAAAATATACATATGTGAAGATAAAATACCTCATGAGTTCACATAATAACATGTTTAACTCAAGTTCAGGAATGGCATTTCCAACTTAAATTATAAGAATTCTGTTTCTCAAGGACTGAAGAACAACAGAATTATAATAGCCTATGATTATTCATCCATTTACCCTAAATTATAAATACAAGTCTCAGATTGATCATACCAATACCAGTACCATTAATTATAACTATTAAAAAGTTAACTAATGTTGTTCATTTAATCAACAACTTGTTTAACAGTAACTCAAGACAAGTATGTGTTACCAGGGACATGGCTTCTGTTGTAGTCAGCTTTCTAGTTGCTGCGCTGAAAGAACCCAAGCAAAAGTGGCTTGTGGAGGAATGGGTTTATTAGGCTTATGGACTCAAGGAGAGACTCCATCCTGGCAGGGAAAACGACGGCATGAGCAGAGGGGTGGACATCATCTAAGCCACAGCACTGCAAACAATGGCAGGAAGGTGTGCCAAACACGGGCAAGGGGAGGGGTAGTGAGAATGAGGGTGTAGAACTGGACTACTTCACAGAGGCAGGGCAAGAGGACAGACTCATGTGCATTGAAGCAGCTGTGGTTAGAAGGGTCCAATGAGGACGAGTGGCACAGGAGTAAAGCAGGGGCCAATACCAAGGACTCGAAGAACGGGTAATATAGAGATTAGTGCAGGATTGTAACATCACGACTATCTCAGAAGGCAGGTCTGCATTGGAGGATCAGTGCATCCCTAGAACAGGACCCTAGGTCCCCAAATGCTAGGATAAATAACTAAGCGAAGAACTTGGGTCCTAAGGAATAACAAGGTAGGAATCTAGTTGCCAGAATTTGGGTCCAGGATAGAGCTTGGCAAGCAACAAGATGACTCCTGCCAAATCCTAGTGTCTAGCATGAACTTATATGCTGCTTCCTAAGAGACCAGAACCTCAGGCAAGTTTCAAATAGTGATAAAGTCTGACAAACCTCTGTGATTCCAATAGAAAAAGGCAGGAGTATGAATTCTGTTTGAATTTATAACAGCCTGTCATAATCAGCTGCATGATGCTGGGATGAACCTCCAAACTAGGCACATTTATTGGAAGGAAAGGATATATTGAAGTTACGGATCCAGGGGAAGTTCTAAAATGGTAAAAGAGGCTGGCACCCTTTCATAGGTACGAGCAGAGAGAGGAACCCATCACCAACACCATATACATACCAACAAATCAGGCAGGGGCGGGAGGGAGAGATTTTCTTCCCCTTTATATAGCCTTAGGATAGGGACTTGCTACCATTTTCCATCCTTGTTGACTACCTGAGTCTCTGGAATTTCCTTCCTTCACTGTCCTCCCAGGAAGTCTGTTCATAGCTCCCCTGAGCTTCCTTACCTGTTCCCTACTAAGAGGACTGATTTCCTGTTAACAATATCAGAGACCCACCCATGATTACTAAAAAGGTCAAGTTTACAACAAAACTTATCACACAACCTGAGGCATGTCATTAATGATAATGAAAAATAATTGAATAGTGTATTTAAACCCATGTGTTTCCTTTATATCATAGGGTTTGCTAACACCATCACTAGAAAGGAAATATCCTAAACCATAATTCCCACCCATTGCTTCCATTTTCTTCCTCCCAAATCCACCCTCCACTGAATCTCTTCTTTTTAAAAAAGTCTTTATTATGAATAAGTATTGTTGGTGTCTGTCTCCATTGACTTTTCATGGGTTATCAGACTTGCTGTGTTCATTGGTCTCCTGTTTGTCTCATCACTTTCTTCTAGGTTTTATTTGGGCCCTGTGTGAAGGCTAGGTGTGGTTTGTCTCCTGCCAGGATGTCAGTCTTCATCCAATGTCTTGTTGGTGGAATTGGGTTTTTCCCTGGCTCTCACACTGCCTTCTGAAAAATACAAACAGAATCTCCATTGGAGAGTGAGATCAATATAGGTTAAATGAGACAACATTGATATTTTGGCTAGCTCCTAATGGGTGTAGTCTCTCTGTGGCTCTCTGGTAGTGGGAATTTCCCCCAGGAGCCCGAGATCTTGGTACCCATAGGATTATGCCATGGATCCCAGTTCCAGTGAAGGGTTCCTTGTCACTAAAGCAGATCTCTTAGCCAATAATTAAGCTGTTGATTTACCCTCCTCAGTTTAGTGCCACTATTGCACAGATGAGCATTTCTTGACTTGCTGGTCTTTTCCATATAGCCGTGTGTTCAACATTCTTGTGACAACTATCTATATTGTATATCATTGGCCTCTGCTTTCTCTAATTATCATTGACCAATTTCCCCTGGCAGGTCATGCCACACCTTCCAGTGCTACACATGCTACCATCTGGGAGCTGGTTACCATTCTGGATCTAGCAGGATCTCTTGGTGTTGTTTGATGACTCTGTGATTTCTTCAGCAAGAGGGTCTTACCATAGGCCTGGGGCAGGTATTCAAGAGCTTTGACAGAAGCCTGTCACATTTGGGGGACCTTGTGGGTCTCTTTGATCAACAGCTCAGTGTGGGAGGGAACCAATAACTGGGACAGGGAGATGCAGGCCTGAGCAATTATTCTTGAGGTTAGGCTTCCTCCCATTCTGTTCACGGCCCTTCATACCAGGTGGTGCCCTCAGCTTCCTCAGTAGCTTACTGTAAAAAAGCTAGGGTTTTATGGTGTCAATTCGTTATTATTTTAGTTTACTATGAGTCCCTCCATCCTCCCATTCCCCCACCCTCTCATTACTCCCAATTCATTCAATTCCCTTTTACAAACTCTCCGTTCACTGACGGATTAAAAAAATTTTTTTATCCATAATTAGATACACCGAATGAGCAAATAATGTGTTGGTATCCCCAATTCCCTCATTTTCCTCATCCCTGTCCCAAAGTATCTGGATATCCTCCTCTGTAGGCAAACTGGCTCAGTCCATGGGGTAGGTTATGGATAGCCTAGGAGTCAACCAGGTTCCACCCCCCTCCTCTATGTATGTTGTTACTGAAGGGGACCCTCTCTGCATATTTTCCTCCACTGTGGCTCTTACAATCTTTCTGCCCCCTCTTCTGCTCAGTTCCCTGAGTCATGGTGGGTATTAAGGCTGCTTTATTGTTGAGGGCTCAGGGGCCTGTGTACTTCTGCTTTAGGTTGTGTTAAAAACCGTTGGTGTCTGTCTTGTTGGCTTATCCTGGATTGACTCATTGGCTGTGGTTATAGGTCTCTTGCTAATCCCATCAGTCTCTGTGTGGTTTCACGTGGAGCCTCCACGGTAGGTCTGGGGTGGCTAATCTCTTGCCAGGATGAACTGATGAATTTTCTTAATGTTCTGGTTAGGAACCACATATGAGGGAAAATATGAAGCACTTGGCTTTCTGCTTTTGTGTGTGGTCACTAAGAATGATCTGCTCTAATTCTGATTTTTCTTTCAATTTCATTATGTCATTTTTACTTTCAGCTATGTAGAATTCCATAGTGTATGTGTACCACAGCTTTGATATCCATTCGTTCAGTGATGGGCATTTGGGTTGATTCCAACTCCTTGCTATTATGAACTGAGCTGCTATAAACATGGTTGAGCAAATGCCTCTACCTTGACGAGGAAACTTGTGGGTAGATGCCCAGTAGAGGAATAGCTGGGTACGCCGGTAGCTCTATATCCATCCTGTTCAGGAGCCTCCACGCTGCTTTCCATAGTTGTTGTACATGTTTGCATTCCCACCAGCAGTGAATGAGGGCCCCTTTTCCCCACAACCTCGGCAACATCTATTGTTAGATTTTTTAATGATTGCCATTTTGACTGGAGTTAGATGGAATCCCATTGCTGATTTTCATTTCTCTGATGATGGCATTGAACATTTTCTCAAATGGGAGTTGGCCATTTGTATTTCTTCCTCTGTGAATTCCCTGTTGAGTTCAGTTCCCCGTTTTGTAACAGGGCTGTTTCATAATTTTTTTATTTAGATTTTTGGGTTCTTTGTACGTTCTAGATATTAGACCTCTATCTGTATTGTAGTTGGCAAAGATTAACTACCAGTTTGATGGTGGTCTACGGGCTTTGAGTATGGTATGCTTGTCTGTACAGAAGCTTTTTGGCTTGATGAGATCCCATGGATTAAGTGACTGTTGCACTTCCTGGGCTATTGGAGGTTTGGTCAGGAAAATTTTCTCTATTCCTATATTGTAAAGAGTTCCCTCATTTTTTTCTTCCAGGGTTTTCAGAGTTTCAGGTCTTGTGTTGAGGTCTTTGATCCATTTGGAGTTTATTTTTGTGCATGGTGAGAGGAGAGAGTCTAGTTTCATTTTCTTGTTTTTATCGAATTTGTCCAGCACCATTTGTTAAAGATACTATCTTTACGCCAGTTAACATTGTTGCCATCTTTGTCTAATATGAAGTAACTATAGTTGATGGAGCTTAGGGTAGGGTCTTGAATTCTGTTCCATTCGTCTATTTTTGTGCCAGTACCATGCTGTTTTTTTTTTTTTTTTATGATGACTTTGTAGTATATCTGTAGTTTGGGTATGGTGATACTGCCTGACGTGCTTCTTTTTTTATTTTTATTTTAACTAAGGATGGCTTTAGATATCCGAGGCCTTCTGCCATTCCAAATAAATTTGGAGATTATTTTTTCTATGTCTGCAAAGAATGAAGCTGGTATTTTTATTGGTATTGCATTGAATCTGTATATAGCTTTTGGAAGTATTGCCATTTTCATGATACTAATTCTACCTATCCAGGAGCATGGAAGATCTTTCCATCTTTTCACATCATCCTCAATTTCTTTCTTGAGCGTTTTTGTTTTCATTATACAAGTCTTTCACCTCCTTGGTTAGTGTTATTCCAGGCTGGTGTGAAGCAAAGAGGCTGCTTGCTTACCTGGCCTGGAACCCGGGGTCAGTGGGTGTGATTGTGGGGTGCACAGGCTGGTAAGGAGCCGAGTCAAGGCTCCCTCACCTGGCCTTGCCTAGGGTGACTGAATCTCTTCTTCTAATTAATCTCTCTTCTATTTTGATGTCATCATGTTTTCCTCCTATTATCAAGGTGTTGTTTGTGTAGGTAGCATCAGGCACTGTGAGGTCATGAATATCAAGGCCATTTCTGGTATTTGGAAGACAGCATTGTAAGCATTCCTATCCTTCCTTTGGGTCTTACATTCTTTCCACTACTTTAAAATATTTTACTTATTTACAAGGAGAGGGAGAGGGAGAAGAGGCAGAGGAAGGGAAGGAGGGAAGGAGGGAGGGAGGGAGGGAGGGAGAGAGAGAATATGGACATATCCAGGCCTCTAGCCACTGCAAACAAACTCAGATGCATGTGCCACTTTATGCATCTGACTTTAGGGGGGTCCTGAGGAACTGACCCTGGGCCAGCAGGCTTTGCAAACAAGTGCCTGTAACTGCTGAGTCATCTCCCCAGTCCCTGATCTAATTCTTAAAGCTGTACATTTTCTCCTTAACTGAATACTATTCTGACATTAGAGTTGATTTCTATAGAGTAGGACAAGACCTCAAACAGTATCTATATGTTTACCCATGTAATGATCACGTTGTTATCTCTAAGTCTAAGTTTGAGATGTTATTTGCTCAGTTCTCTATCTCAGCATCCTTTTCCTTGTAATTTACAGCGGTGTCAAGCCCATATGGTATAACTAATTTTTTATCCTTGTTAAATGTCTCCATTATGTTTGTTTTATCTGAAATTTATGTATTTGCTCCTTTTATCCCACAATGAAACAAATTAAATGCACACAAAATTGGGTGCTAAAATTAAACAACAAAAGATGAAACAAAGACTATATAAGTAAAAACTCCAGTTAATATTTTTCATTCTTTTATATTTAAGTCTTTATGAGATAAGGAAGTGCTTTTCATATCTAAACAATGGAACAATCCAAGTCATTTGTATGTGTCTCCAAATGAATATCTGAATAGAAAAGAGTATTTAATATTTAACTTTCAGAATATAGAAACAACTTAAAAGAAACTGTGGGACACCAGCACATGTATTTTGAGGTAATATTTGTATAATTAGTAACATTCACAACCAAAGAGAATACTGCTTTTTGGAGGTCATACATGAACTTTTTTTTTTTTTTGGTTTTTCGAGGTAGGGTCTCGTTCTAGTCCAAGCTGACCTGGAATTCACTATGTAGTCTCAGGGTGGCCTTGAACTCATGGCAATCCATCTACCTCTGCCTCCCGAGTGCTGGGATTAAAGGCGTGCGCCACCACACATGGCTCATACACACTTTTGAAGTCAAGAATTCTACATTGTAAATGAATTCAATTCAGTGTTATGACAGTTATGCAAATGAATATAAATTCTTACTAAATGAAATTGAAAAGGTGGAATACTTACTGATCATGCATTACTAAAACAAATGTCAATAAAAAATCAGTCCAACAGGTGCAGAAGCATAGTAAAAAAATATAATTACCAATTGAGGTGTCTTACTAGAATAAACCATAAAATAAGCAGGCTTAAAAAATTCCTAAAGCTGTTCTCATTGCTCTGACTTTTTGCTATAAATTCAGTGGCTAATTTTGATTATTTATCCTTATGTAATTTTCCTGGGAACAAACTTTTTGATATTGAACATGTTTAAAATACATAATCATTATCATCTGATTAAATAGATTACTGAAAAAAATCAAAGCTTTTAATGCTATTAATGGTTTCATGTAACTTAAATAAATTTTAATTTAGAAAGTAAATGGCTAATGAATTGCTTTTTTATTGGTAAACAACCAGCATAAACCAGTTATTATCAGTATTTAAATATGTAATTAACATGCTTATAGTTTTCTAAAGAGTTGGAATACACACTATCTGAAACAATATCAAATATTTTGATGTCACTGCTATATACCCTATATATGTCATTAAAAAATTCTGGCTGCTAATAGTGCATTTCTCTGAGCTAAATTTTAAATTTTAAATTGGCCACTATGATAACAAATTCATCATCTTGACACGATGTATCACGATCTTCTTTCATAGAATTCACAGGCCTTTCTTATTGCCTTTTTCTTGACGATTCTATAAGAAAAAAATATAATATTCATAGATACAAAAACTTTAAAAAACTTTCTTTTATGTCTAGTTATTATGATAATACTCAAATGTGCAAATATTGACTGAAAGTGTCTGAAATTTTAAACACGATAAAACTGGTATTTTGCTAGACATGGTGGTGAGTGCCTTTAATCCCTGCACTTGGGAGGCAGAGGTAGGGGGAATCCCTGTGAGTTTAAGACCACCCTGAGACTACATAGTGAATTCATTCCAGGTCAGCCTGGGCTAGAGTGAAACTCTACCTCAAAACAAAACAAAACAAAACAAAACAAAAAACAAAAAACAAAAAAACCAAACCCTGGTGTTTTACTTGAAAAAATATTAATAGGGAAAAAGTGATACTCTTGATAAATTTATTTTTTTCCCATGTCTTAATCTGTTTTGCTTGTTTCACAGTTACCCCAGGACAACAAAAATTTTTGTTCTCTTACTGTAAACCCAATTAAGCTTTTTGGCAAGGAAAGAATGAAGAGAAACAAAAAACCCTAGATGGAGTGCCTTTTCTTCTTTTCTTTCTTTCCTTCCTTCTCAAGTTAGAACTGGCTTCATATATATTGTTTTCCTGATCATGTTATAAAAAAGACTACAATAAAGCCTTTAAAAACAAAGGGAAATGGAATAGGAATTAACCATAAAAGATCACTTGAATTAAGAAAGTAAAATGTTTACATTAAAAAAGAAATCTCATGAAACATAACTGTACAATGTTTCTGCTTGTACAAAGAAGGACTATCAAACTTTTTTTCTCGGCTGAACATTAATGCTTTCATATTTTCATAATTTTTAGTATTAACAATCAAATAAAAAGATAGGATTAGAGGAGATATTTTGAATGGGAACATCTTCCTTTCATACATTTATACATACCTTGACACTTTAGATATAAATCAAAGCCTTAATGGAGCAGTTATTAAGAATTAGTCTTTTACATGAATAAAAGTTAGCAGGTGCTAGCCGATTTCTCATGCAAATAAACCCTACCTAGTGAGTTCTTTTTTACTCTAGAAGAGAGCCAGGGCCATTAAGGAAAGGCAAAGTCAACATGTTTTGACGAGACTATTTTATATTATTTATTTAGTGCCTATATCAGGGAGGGGACCCAGATGGGGAAATGCAGATGGAGTTAAAAGATGCAAAATGAGATTTGATTACAGGAAATAGTTTCCCCCTCTTTCACTTTTGTTTCTTTAATGTGTTAAGAATTGTTTATATTATACTTGTTTCATTTAAAGAATCTCACATAAAATCAAGTTAATAAGTTTTCCAAAGAACCTTAGTGTGTGTGTATACATACATATATATTAAGATTGGTTTAACAATAGAAGTAAAATTCATGAAGACAAACTGAATTCATACAGACTTCAGCTATCTTTTGCCTTTTCAAAGGTGAATATCAGTTATAAGACAGCTTCTTTAAATGACATCTCTATTTCAGAATCTTACACAGGTTCTCATACTAGACAATGGAGGGTAGGAAGTAGACAGAAAACATGTAACAAACCAACTAATAGCATCTTATGACTATATGGACTTCTTCCCAATTAAAAATACATAAAGTTCTGTCTTGCACATGACCTGGGGTAATGCTCATTAAGTTGTCATAGTTCACATTTAAAGTAGCCTAGGTGCCTAGATGTCAAATGATTCAGAAGGTTATAGGAACAGAGATGTTTTAATCCTTCAAACTGTTATTTCAGGGAGTTGGGTTCACAAGTGATGAGAGAGTAGACATACTAAGCCAGGTGGTATCATCTCTTTAAGGATTAGCAAAAGCAGAAAACCACTAGCACTCCTTGGGCTGAAGCAGCAAGAGAGATGACAATACCCTTAGGAAGCCTAGGAATAGTTGCCAGTGAATGAAATCTGTGACCATGGAGGGAAGGACCTGGAGCCATGAAGGAGATGGTACCCAAAGCAGAAAGTAGGAGAAATGCCTATTCCCCCCCCTTCACGTTTAGTCTTCTATTAATGTCTTTCACTGGCTAAACTTGCCCAGAAGTCAGAAAGCAAGTCTGGGAAATTTACAACTCAGAGATATAGTCAAGCAGTGATGCAGAAGACAATGAGTCCAAGAACACACAGCCTGACCAGCAGCATAGGCAGAACCTGGTTAATGACAGAAGCTGTGGAGACAGACCTTCCTGACTTTGACTCCCAGATTAAAATGGTATCACTTCTTAGTTCAGAGACTTTGGACAAATGACATAGTGTCATTGTTGCTTCTTAATATCTTTGCCCAGAAAAAGGGATATTAAAATATTTTAACTTATTGAGTTGTAATGGGACTAAATCTGACATCATATGTAGGGCCAT
Source organism: Zapus hudsonius (assembly GCA_004024765.1). Classification (NCBI taxonomy): domain Eukaryota; kingdom Metazoa; phylum Chordata; class Mammalia; order Rodentia; family Dipodidae; genus Zapus; species Zapus hudsonius. The sequence continues at coordinate 18,003 of PVHP010019418.1, forward strand.
TAGTCAAGTACTTTGTCCAGAGCACACTCTGAATAAATGTACTTCAAAAAAAGAATACAAGTAGGAATTAGATCAAGGCTTAACTGTGTTATCAAAGCTCTGTGCTATCAAACAAGAGAAGGGATTCTTTTCCAAAGAAACAGGTATAACAACTATTCTCTTGGGAGAGAATACTCATAAACACCTTCTATACTCTTTGCCAAGAATGTAGAAAAATGTAGAAGTTGAAGGTGGCTTTGTGGGGAGTGGGTAATTGAAATCTTACTGTTACATATTCTTCAGGGACTGAGTTACCCCTTCCTGTTAGTTACCATTAGCTGTTATTATAATGGAGACATTCAGAAATGGACACTGGCCATGACAAACTGAGGGCATATTCCTGGTTAAGCTTCTTCAATTAAAGGATGTAAACATTTCTTGTACCTTGAAAAAGTCCTCTCACCATCCCCCACCTCCAAAAAGTGTGGATACTCATCATGATCTCTCTAATAATAGGGGGAAAAATCTACTTAGACAAAAGGCCTCAGAAGTGACTTCCTTTTCCCAAGCTGGATCTTGAGGATGCCATGGGAAGTTCTTATTATGCCCTGAGAAGATCAGCAATTTCATGAACTCTATAGATGGGGAAGGGAGAAGGGGTGGTCTTGTTGAAAAAATGTAACCATATCCTCCAGACCATATGAACAGAGCCTCTTAGTGTCCCAGGACTAGGGCATAGAGGGCAGTCATCCTTCTCCTGGCTGTTATGTCTTTTTTTCAAAACAGCTGGAAATACCAGATCACACATGCTTAAGTACATAGGAATGTGGATCATTCACCTGGAGTTCTGAGTGCTCTTTCAGGAGTCGATCATATTCCTTAGAAAGTCTCTCTGACTGCAACTTCATAGTCGTCACATCATTTTGTGCCTTAAGAAGGGCTAAAAACACCAAACAGAACTTTAGTTTGAAACAGTTTCAGGCAAACAGAAAAGCCAGAAGACTTAAGCAGAGAACTGATATTTATTCAAATTCACCAACTGTTAATGTTGTTGTAACATCTGATTATCATAGTATCTCTATACACACAATTATTTTCTTAAGATCATTGAGAGTAAATTGTGGACACATGTTCCTTTTCTCTTTAATTTTTCATTTTGTGTTTCCAAAGAACAGAATATAACATAACCATATGTAATTACTAAATTTAGGAATATAAATATAATACCTTATATAATCAATCATCAATATTTCAATGTATAAAAACTGTCAAAATTATATCCTTAAGTATTTTTAAATTTGTACTCCAGGATATAGTTTTGGATCACATTTGCATTTAACTGTTATGTTCCTTTAATGTGAAATCATGTCCCAATCTTACTTCAGCCACCCTCTCCCCATCTTCTTTGATATTAGCATTTTTAAATGTAGGCCACTTTAAAAGCAGAATGGGCTTCATTTTGGTTTTGTCTGATGTTTCTTCATGACAAAATTCAGGTTATGCATTCTCTTTACTTATGAATACTGGGTCTATGATACTTTGTTATAGCAGCAGCCAAAATGACTTAGTTGGTCAGGAGCTTGACAGGAGCTAGTTTTAATGCTAAAAATGATTTATACTTAAATTTATAATTTGAATAAATTGCATAAGAAAATGAAAATATCATAAGAGATCAACACACTAGTTTATTTAAAGAAGCTAGGGAACCAGTTATGCAGGAGTTTCTTGTGGTTATTACTGGTATGAAGTTATTATATAATAATAGGAAAATAGTTTATCTGCCACTTATTATCAAGCCAAGGTATGAACTGTGTTTCTTATTTTGTTTTGTACCTCAGTGGGTATCAGCAGCCCTAATGATTACAGAATTCACTCCAGCTAGGGAAGGTTATTATTGTCAACAAGTTTCTTGGATGGCTTCACAGTTCTTTTATCTCGTTTTATAAAAATTACAAAACCATGTTCGGATGCCTTCCAACTCTTTCTAGAACTGTGACTGTAACTAAAGCATTATATAAACTTGTCATCTGATATGTGAATATGCTTTTCTATTTTGAGCCATAGTATTTTGGAAACAGAATATATATGAAAACATTAGTGGACTAGAGGTTTGAGGTGATACATCTAAGTTGATATTTCAATTTTTTTTACCTACAAAAAAATGGGTCATCACTTGCTAATAGGTTTTAAAAAATGCTGAGATATTTTATGAGAATAGTGGCCAGATTCAACTAACCTACAATCTAGGTTACATCTTAGTCACTAAAATTTTATAAGGTAGATATATAATTTTTAATGTAGAATATAGTAAGCCTATATATATATATATATATATATACACACACACACACAAAATAACATATAAGCAAGCCAAAAATATATGTGGTCTTTCCAAGTGCCAAACCTACATTTATGTAACTATTTACATTCTTCTTCTTTTGCTGAGCTGGTTAAGAGGAATGCACTGTGCAAATGTATTGTATCACTGTGATTTCTACCAGAGATAACAGACACCAACTGAGCCCTACCCAGAAATGTAAGGAAAACAATTGTGAGAACTCAAGAGTGTAATACAGTGGAGCAATTTGATATTAATATTCACAAGTACTATTCCCTTGTCATACATGTCTAATTTGTGAGGTTTGTATATGCAAGGCTTATGCTTTATTTACCATTTCAATGATCAATAATTGTCAATCTCCCATCTAAATGTTCATAAGATTTGTTGAATTTGCTTTTAAACCTCTCCAATATAACATTTTAAACTTCATCTCTGTGACCCTTCTCATCTTCAGTTACTAACATGGATTCTTCCCCTGGTTACTTAGCTACTCTGATTTACTGTTCACAGTGCTAAGTGATTGCTCTCATGCTTTAAAACTCTCAATTGTGCCTCTAAAAGGCAAACATAAACATGGCATATCAGGCCCTTCATGATGGCTCCTAGGCTATTGCTCTTCTCTCCAATGCCTCTATCTTCCTTTATACTCCAGTTGCAGTGAACTCCTTGCTGTACACCCACAGTGCTATATTCTTTGCTATATGTTGCTTGTTGGAAGAATCCTTATTCACCTACCTTTACCCCCCTTCCTCACTCAATCTCCCACTTTATTTGCTTGGTAAACCTCATCCTTCAAAATACCAAGAAATTTTCCTTTTCTCCAGTGTTGGCTCCTAGTGCACCTCAAGCTTATGCTCATGAGAGCACTTATCATTGCTGAAGAGTAACTGCCTTCAGTACATTGGGAACTGACTTCTCAAGGAACACCATGCCTTATGTCTCTGCGTATTCAGCACATGACCTACTATGTGGTAGGTTCTAAAGGATAGATAAGTAAAAAGGTTAAGTACCTAAATTATTTTCTCTTGTGAAAGTAGTTCATTTTGTACGAATGATAATCTCAGGTGAACAATATGAGGTATTATTTTAGTCATCTGATGGGAATCTTGGTGGCAAAAAGGTAAGCAAAACTATATCTTTAATCTAAAAACAAAATATTCAGGATAGCTAGAGAACCACAAAGTAAACAGACAATTCTTGAAATATTTTGATGAAAACATATTCATTTTACAAGTATCTCAAGCTACACCAGAACTAAAAACAAAATACAAATAGTATATTAGACTCCAGTTTGATTTTAAAAACACTGAAAACATGATTCTAAGAATAAAGCAAGAAATATGCAAGATTAGCCTAAAGTAATTTATAAGTGGCAAAAAGAACTATAAAACAACAGCAACACAAACTCCCACAATAATGGAACGTAAGAGCTAACCAAGAGCCCCAAATGGCCAAAGCTGAACAACTTGAGAAACAAAAGTATTAAATTATAACCCACAGTTTAAAACCCACAGTAATAAGCTCATGCTCACATAAATAAATGCCTAAGTGAGGAAGAGAGACAAATCTGTATGGAATAATCCCAAATAATTTATGTGTCTTCTCTGTTCCTCAAGTGGTAGAGCATATCCAACCCATTCTTAAACATGTGCTGTGAAGAGTGATTCCTTCTGAAGATTACAGTATGGCAGTGAGAGAGGGGGCAAAAGCACATGCAGAGTACAGAAACCTGACAAACACACACAGCCAAGTGGCCAAGGTCACCATTATTGTGATGAATCATGTGTGTAGTATATACTCTTAAAAGAATGTGATTAAAAATGCACTTTACTTTTGTGACCTTATTCTCAAAACATGTAATCACAGAATAATCATGAAAAAAATTAGGAAATCACTATCGAGGTACATTCTGCAAAATACATAATCAGTGCTTCTCAGATTTGCTAAGGTCATAAAGAGAAGGTAAATGTGAGCAACTCTTATAGCCAAGAGACGCCTTGAAGGGAACTTGATTATTAAATAATATACAATCCTCAATGAAATCTGGGAATTAAAGAGACATTCAATGAAAGCTAAGAAATAGCTTTCATGCCTGGAGAGATGGCTCAGCAGTTAAGGCACTTGCCTGCAAATTCTAATGACCTCGGTTCTAGCTTGAAAAGACACTGTTGGCCAGATTAAATAATAAAATATAACATTCAAAAACAATAAACTATAACAATGTGATACAATCACTGAATATACTGTATAACTGGAAGAAATGGAAAAGCTTGTCTTTATAATAAAATGGCACCTTATGTTAGAGAAATGAGGAAATTAGAAAAATCACATTTGGAAAACATCAAAATAATGAGAGAATAATATACAAAACACAAGAGAAAAGAATCAGGGACATGTAATATATAAAAACTTGGGCATTCAGTAAAGAATGTAGGGGAATTTTTCTTATTATTTTGTCTTTTTGTATGAAGCCATGTCTGAACAAAATGTTAAAAGAAAAAAACCTATGGAGTTAAGCAATGGGAAGTGACTGACTGGAGGGAAATATTAGATATTGGATGGGAAGTCTTTCTTGCCTATTGTTTGTAGGAAATTCCAGAGGACACTTGCAGGATGGTAGGAAGTGAAGAGGAAATGGGAATAAAGTCTTTGAGAAGGATAGTGAGGCTGTAATCCAACACATAAAAGAGAAAATGAAATCTCATCCATTGTAACCCAAGGATAGTCAGAAGGTTTGAGCTCAGCTGGGGGAGGAGGGGGCTTGAGGTAGAATGCTAGTTTCTGTGGTGGGAATGCAAGGTTTTTTTTTTTTTTGTGCACTTAGTGAAGCAGAGTGGACTGAAGAATTTTGAGGTTGACATAGGTTTAAATTGATTTTGGAAAATGAAAGATTTCAGAACCGTGCAATGAGATTCTCCATTTATTTAGAGCTGTTGGGTCTCACTGAGGGCTAAGGCAGGAAAGGATGAGGGGAACAATAGGGTGGAAAAAGAGAAAAGTAATTTATAAGAATATAATTTTGATGAATAATGGAACCTAAACTGAGTAAGGAAGAAAGAGAGAGCACCAAAAGCAGTGTTCAGGGATGAAATAGTATATAAAATGAGACTTGGAAACATAGCTTAATACTGGGTACACGTAAAATGTCTTAGAGGTGGACTTTACCTTCATGGTACTTACAATCTAGCAAGAGATAACCAAATAAAGATAGTTTCTTAGCTTCAGGAAGCACTTATTACTGCCCCTTTAAGCACACTCAATAAACATGTTGTCTTCCTACTCTGGTCTAAAGGGGCTACCCAGAGAGGTCAATCTACCACATTCTCAGAACAAGTAAACCTCTCCCAACAATAGGAACTATAACAAAGTGAGCATCCCCTGCCCCCCACCATAAACAATACAGGCTTATTGCCACTGCTCTAAGTAGTCAATGAACTAGACAATGGTAAGACTATATTGCTGAAGACACCACATGTTTTAGTTTCAGGACATAGAGAACTCAAGCTGGAACTAAGTTGAAAGATTCTTCCCTGCTGGCTAGCTTTCATAGTACCAGATGATGTTGTCTAGGCTGTTGCAGAAGAAAAGTCATCAATAGTCTTACTCAGCTATGGACCCTTTGTGTTACCAGGCAAGATGTGGCCACAGATGCAATAACACCATGAGTATTATGGGGGTAAACAACCACTTTCTGCTTGGATCTGAAATTGGCTCCACAGGAGAAAAACCATGCCTGGTACTGTAAAACTTGGTGAAAAGCCTGTGGCTGGGAGGTCAGAGGTCCTAGGATGTAAACCAGTACTGCTGTTTTGCTAAGGGGACATCCTGTACTTATTAAACTGCTTTCTAAATATTTATATCCATGCCTGTAGATTAGAGTTGCTCCCAGCATTGGTCAGAGAAGCTTCTTTGTTGCAGTAGGTGGTAGCTGAGAAAAAAGGACTGTTGAATGGTTAGCCTTACATGGGGCCTCTCAGTCAGCCCCTCCAGGCCTCAAGGAACACTGTGGAAGAGAGGGAAAAAGTGAAGGCCTATTGTGGAATGCTGTCTTCCAGACATGCCATGGTTGCTACACTCATGAACTCACAGCACCTGTGGTACCTGAGTAAGATCTGCACAAATTTGGGTCCATCAACTTTCCATCAAGGATGGCAGAGGGCCAACGAGGCCCAACCATGAGGATTTATAGGCAGTTAATAGTTGCTAGCAAGGAGGGGTTCAAGAGGCCCCATTCCTTCCTGAGGATCTATGGGCAGTTAATGGTTGCTAGAGAGGGACATTGTCTTCAGTGATATAGCCACTGATAAGAAATCCATGCTCTGGTAAATAAACCTTCAGCCATGTTCATGTAGACAGCTCTAATTAAACTTACTAGGTCACCAAATAATAATAATAAAAACACATGAAAGTAAAAGGCAGACTAGTTGGGAGGGTCAATGGAAGTGGGAAAGAGTAATGAGAGGCGAATAACATCAAAATACAATATATACATGTATGAAATTGTAAAAAATATAAAATGGTTTCTCAGAGCTATATTAATTAGTAAGTAACTGCAGGAATATGGAGGTATAGAAGGAAGACATCTTACTCTTCTTAAAGTAGAGGAGCTGCCTAGAGTTTGCTACTTTGGAGTTGAAGGTGTCCCTTGAGAAGTTACCTGTGCTGTGTTTAGAAGAGTTTAGAAAGAAGGGCATTTTAGGCAGGCAGACTAAAGAACTGAGCAAAGGTGGAGAGAAACACCAATGTTGTGACTACTAGCTACAATACTTAATCAAGTAAGAGTGTATGATTTAAACTGGGCAAGGCACATGATGGTGAGATCTCGAAAGACCACACTTCCCTCTCTAAAGATCTATAAAGATGACATGAGCCAGTGCAGGGTTTTAAATAGCGCAGAGGCTTGACTGTGGTCTTAGTGACATTGTCTTAGTGACAAGGTCACCAAATGGTAGAAGCTTAGACTGGGGCATACTTTAGCAGACTGCTTGCTTGGCAAGAGGATAAAGACATTTTTGCAATGGAAACAAAGCTATACAATCATGCCACAGAGCAAATATTATTGAATAAAACAAAATATAGTTATATTTTTTATGTGAAGACCAAAGGAAATAAAGGACAATTTTTTTCTTGGCATGTGTCTCAATTCCTCTACTTTCTGGAGGGAAATAAATGAGGCCCATGGGCAAAGTGCTTTAGGGTTTTAGAAAAGACATGGACTTGGGCATCCTGTCGTGAAGATTATTGGTACTCTGGCCCAGTGAACTGAAAAGCAGGCTTTTAAACTTAATAAATAAAATGAGCTCCACTGTATGTGATGTAAACACATACAGACTTCATGATTAATCTGATGTTGCTATATAACTCTGGCTCAGTTACTAAGCAAAGAATAACTACAAACTCTATAACTGATTTTGAGTTTAAAGATCACGATGTTCTTGTTAGACAAAGCACCACTTTAAAAATACATTACCTAAAATGTTTTGATAGGAAAACATTCTGTCAAGCAATTTCAGGTGTGTATCATCAACTGATGTTATGTAAGAATTGAAGGATCTTACTTTGACTATAAACAAAGAACTTATAGATTACTTATAAGCAAATATAATTATCTGCTCAATATTCATTCAATAAGCAGTTAAGTGTACAGTAGATTTTATAACAATATTAACAAAACAAATCTTTTCCACATACCTTATACATACTGAAAGATGCCTTTCTATATCTGACTTTATCTAGAGTCTTTAAAATATTTCTATAAAGGGCTAGGAAGTATCAGTTTGCTTTAACTCCTAAACTGCAGCCATAGAAAACATGTAAACAAATGGCTCAACTTTGTTCTAATAAAAATGCGTAAAACCAAGGCAACAGGCTGGGCTTCACCACAGGGCATAATTTATTAACTTGTACTAAAATAACACTTGTAAATTTTCTATTTAGCTAGAAAGTTTTATGGTAGAATTTGAGTCTTGATATGCCAGGCACTGAACCTTAGTGTGCTTCATGTGAATGGCAACTCCATGAACACGGAACCTCCCCAAAGTTACACAGAAGATAATCAGTGAAAGCTGGTCTCAAAATCAAGTCTCATGACTTTAAATTTCACATTTCCAAACACTAGTAAAATACATCCAGTACCTTTATAACTACAACAATCAAGATAATTATTAAAGAGATTTAAACATCTGAGAGATAATTAATTCTCTCATCTAACTCTGTCTATAAATTATTTGGCAAAAGACTATTTCTGGTTCTACATTTTCTTGCTGAAAACATCATACTCATCAGCTACTTGATCTTGTCTTGTCTGTTTTCTAGCCAGTCTCATTATTCTCTTATTATTCTCATAAACCATAAGCTTAGGTACAAAGGCCTTTAATTGGTTATACATACATGTATATTCAATTTTGTTGAGCTATGGTCACATGAAGGAAGCTCAGGCTGAACTCAAACTTTCTTTGTACTAAGAATGACCATGGACTCCTGATCCTCCTGGCTCAGCCCTCACCTGCTGGGATGATAGGTGCCATCATCAGTGTATCTGGCTCACCAGCATTCTTGATACCAGGGGAATCCAGTCATTGTCTACCTCTGCTTTTGAAATCCCTCCCAACACTGCATCTCAGCTGAAAGGATACTCTTATACTCATTTCCCCTTAGTAGTCAGTCAGAAACAATAATACTGTCTTCTCTGCCTCTATACCCTTATACCTTTATTTTGGCTTTGTCACCTTTTCTTATGTGAGTTTGTCTTCCTTTCTTACCAGATATCCTTAAAGACTGGGACGACAGTGTGATCATCTTTCTATATTGCACAGCATCCATCACAAAACCTTCTATATGGACTGGTAAAGGGAAAAATTTAAGTATGGATATAAGCAAAGACTACATAATGCTGACATTGTTTTACTAAGCAGTCCTCTAGAAGGTAACCATTGGCAGTATTCCAAATCTCAGAATGGTTTCTATAGAAACTGCTGAGTGCTTGTTGGTTCATGTTCTAGGAACAGTCTATGAAGCAGAAGAATATGCTATTGATCCAATGGAAAGGTGAATTTTCACTCAAAGAAAATTTATTTCTTGGCATGGTGTATGTGTGTATAGTGTGCATAGAGGTCAGAGGTCAATGTCAAGTGTCTTCCTTTATTGCTTCTCCACTTTATTTTTATGAGACAGGGTTTCTCACTGAATCCAGAACTCACTGATCTGGCTAGAAAAGCTATCCAGCAAGCCCCAGGGAGCCTCCTATCTCCACCACTCCAGCATTGGTATTACAGGCGTGCAACATCACACCCTGCTTTTACATGGGTACTGAGGATCTGAACTCAGGTCCTCATGCTTGTGTGGCAAGTATTTCACTTACTGAACCATCTTCCCAGCCCCCAGTAAAGTAATTTTATGAGAAAATTTATTGAAATGAAATACAAATATTTAGATACGTTGGGTAAATAAATTTTTCTTCTAATGAGAATCTTGAGAGTGAAACAACATAGAAATGGAGGAAATGAAGGAAATCCTGGCAACTGTGTCTAAACAAAGTACTAGGCTATGGAAGTAGTCCAGGAAGAGGGGAGGGAGCAGTGGTGTTTACTTTCCTCTTCCTGGACTACCACACACCTTATATTCTTTGTGCCCTATTCCTGTAAGCAAAGGCTCTAAGCTGGAAAGGGCTGTAGAGACCTAGTCTCCTTTTCTATTTCTCTAATATAATAATGGAAAGAACATGCTGCTTTATTTTCTCAAATCACTTCTATTGTGAAAGTTTATTATTCCATATCAATGGAGCCAGCAGATGTTCTCAACAAGCGACCACAATCTCATGAGAAGCAGTTATATTCACACGTCTTCTTTCTCCCATTCCTACACCCAAGAGAGTTAAACATTCAAGACTTGAGAGCCAAGAAATGGATAAAACATGCCAGGTCCTGTCCTAATGACTGCTGGAAACATCTTTCTGAAGTAAAGAATATTATTTAATTAGCCACCTGCTGAATTTAAGTTGGTAAAAAGAAAGTTCCTGTGAAAAGTTTTCTCTCATAAAAAGTAAATATAATGTAAAGATCAAGAGGCCAACAATAAAGACAGTCCTTTGATGGTCAGTTCATTATTATATTACTTGGACCTATGTAATAGACATTACAGTTTAGTCTATTCCCGAGTTTTTTTTTTTTATTCCTGAGTTTTGAAGGAGATGAAACTTTTGTTTAAGAGGTTCAATGACATGACCAAGTTTACCCCATTCATTCTCACAGGTTTCCAAGGTTAGTAACTTTAATACTTAGGGTCTACCCTCAAAGTAAAGTTGGGAATAGAGTCATATAATTAGAAATTTCAAGCCAAAGAAAACTGATGCTTCAGATTGCTAAGTGTAACTCCAATAAAACTAAGTGGGTTTGCTTTCTCCACATGCTAGAAAAAAGAAAAGATAAAAAGGACATCAAAGTAGAAATTAGTCTACCCCTTGCACATCACCAGGGTCCAGGTGAAACCATAAAAGAATTGGCAAGATGAGCAAGAGTGCTGCTTCCACCCCACCAAGCCTGACAATCAGCCTCAGGATGATGGAGGCAGACAAAAGATACTCCAAACATGCCAAAACAGAAGTCCAGAAGCTGCTGAGAGCTCAATCCTAAAGTAGACTTAAAACATACTCACCACAGCTCAGGGAATTTTGTGGAACAGGGGGCAGAAAGATTTTCAGAGCCAGAGTGGGAATATCCAGAGGCAATGCCCCCACCTTTATAATGACTGACTGCTGCTCTCACAACTCAACCCACAACCCCATGGTGAATACCAACAATCCCACTGAGGAGGACCCTCAGTGGAATGGGGCAGGAGAGGGAAATGATGGTACCAACAAATGATGTGTTCACACAAAGTTTCTACTTAATAAAGAAAAAGACTAACAGCCGGGGAAGATGGCTGACTAGCAAACACACCGTACACCTCGGGAAATAAGGGCCAGGATTTTCAGCAGGGACCCAGGTCGTGGTCACAAGCTGCAGCCATGGCTGAATTCCAGGCACCTCCGAGCACAGGATCCGCAGGACTGGAAGCCGCCAGTGTGGAACAGAGCTAGCAGGAGGCAGTGAGTCGTCCAGGCAGGCTGTACCAGAACAGCTTCTGCCCACCAGCTGCCTGAGGCTTTCTTTCGGCTTTCCTTGTGTTTCGGCCCCCACCCTCCTGCCCTCTGTCTATCCCGCCCCTCCCAGGCACTTGCGTGTCTTTCTTTTTCAACTTTTTGTTGTTTTCTTTTTATTTTATTTCTTATATTAATATTCTTTCTCCATCTGCCTCTGTACCGTAGCCCCTCCTCCCGCCTCTGGCCTCCAGCGCACCTGCTCCGCCCCTCCCCCTCGCTATGTGGCTTTCTTTTTTTTTTCTTCCTCTTTCACCTGTTCGCCCAGGGCCTCCTTCGTAGTCCCTCCCCACTCGCTACGCGGCTTTCTTTTTTTTCCTTTCTCTTTCACCCGTTCGAACGGGGCCTCCTTTGTAGACCCCCCACCCTCCAGCGCGACTGCTCCATCCCTCCCCCTCGCTACATGGCTTTTTTTTTTCTTTCTCTTTCACCCGTTCAACCGGGGCCTCCTTCGTAGCCCCTCCCCCCTCCCCTCCAGCGCTTCACCGCTCCTTTTCTGTGCCTGAGGAACCCATCAGCCCCTCTATCCATGCCCAGAGATCCCAGCAACACTACTTCCAGGGATCTCAGCAGACTCACACCCTCCCCCCCGCGACCCCATCCCCTGGGACCGCAGAACTCTGTGGGCCTGTTCCCCTGGCCTGCCTAATCTGGTGGCCCCAACACCCATACCCAAAACATCCGGGTGAATGCTACCCCTCCCCACAACCACCAACCCCCACAGCCCTGACAATGTAACCCGCCCACTGCCCACTGCGTTCTGCCATCCCCCACACCCACCAACCCCTGCAGATATCTCAAAGGCATTCCGCCAACCACCTCAAGTGGAGTTGAAATGGGCAGACCTCAACGCAAGAATATTACACCAGCTGAGGAAACTGCACCAAATGACAACAACAACACCACTAAAGAGAGAGAGCAGAAGCAGGCCCAGGATGACATGACACAAAACCCTGATCATACTGGCACAGATACTAAGGAGAACTTAATGTTAGTAATGCAAGAAAAGATGGACCAACATATTGAATGGGTGCAAAGTCAGCTCATTAGCTTTGCCACCAGGCTTAATATATTAGAGGAGAACTAAATGGACGTCAGAAGAGACATATCAGAACTAAAGACAAGCCAACAAACTGAAGGTATCAAAAATCAGCTTTCCAAATTAACCGAAGACATCTTCAAATATAAGAATGACTGTCAGGAAGAAGTAATTAAATCAAACCTTGAAATGAAATCGCATCTCAACAGGATGATAGAAGCAACTCAGAAAGAAGTTGCAGAAAACAAAAACCACATTGAAATAATAAGAACATCCCTAGAATCTCTTACTAACAGGATCAATCACTGGGAAAACAGAACCTCAGACATGGAAGACAGAACAGAGGAGAATTCAAGGGAAATCAGAACCTTGACAAAATTCAAAAGAGCAAGTGAACAAGACTCAAGGGAAATGTGAGATACCATAAAAAGACCTAACCTCAGGATCATGGGGATCCCGGAAGGAGAAGAAAACCAAACGAGGGGCATAGAAAATATTTTCAACAGAATTATTCAAGAAAACTTTCCATACTTGACAAGAGATATTCCTGTACAACCAAAAGAGATATGGAGGACCCCAAACAAATTGGATCAAAGGAGGAACACCCCAAGACATATCTTAGTGACAATGCCAAACATTGAGGATAAAGAGAGAGTTCTTAGAGCAACGAGAGAAAGGAAACTCACGTATAAAGGAAAACCCATCAGAATCACGTCAGACTTCTCCATAGAAACTTTAAAAGCCAGGAGAGCTTGGAACAAAGCGATTCTAGGCCTAAAGAAGAATGGATTCCAACCTAGACTACTCTACCCAGCAAAGTTATCCATCATAATTGATGGAGGAATTAAAGTATTCCACGAGACTAATCCAGCTTTACAATTACTTCAGCACAAAGCCAAACCTTCAAAAGATACTTCATGAGATATCCCTTGCAGACGAAACAAATAACCGACCCCAGGAAAGGAACAGAGAACAAACAAGGTAACACAAAAGAGATAGCAGCAACAGCTCAGATACCAACTTCCATATTCTCTACAACATGGCAAACCTCACAGTTATAACTTTGAATGTAAATGGACTCAACTCTCCTATAAAAAGACACAGGATAGCAGGTTGGATCAGGAAAATGGACCCTTCCATCTGTTGCCTTCAAGAAACACACCTTATCGCTAAAGATAGTAACCTACTGAGAGTAAAAGGGTGGAAAACAATTTTCCAGGCATGTGGGAAAAATAAAAAAGCAGGTGTGGCTACTCTAATATCTGACAAAATAGACTTTAAGCCAACAGCAATAAAAAAGGACGATGATGGCCACTTCCTACTCATCAAGGGAACAATACAGCAAGAAGACATCACTATACTAAATATGTATGCACCAAATGCAAGGGCCCC
>PVHP010019419.1:0-31691 GCA_004024765.1 Zapus hudsonius
AAAATGTTTTATAGAGCATTAATCTTTATAAGCATAAATCTTCTGAAGTACCATTCAGTGTATTTGATCATTTTTAAGTGACTCTGAAAAGTAGCTAGTTGTTAGAACCTGTTTGCTAGCTTCAAGAATTTATTTTATTTATACTTAGGTGGTGTGTTCTAATAAATGGCAAGCTCACTATAGCAATAACTTCAGAACAATGGAGTTTGTCTGAAATATCTAGAAAAATATATGGGACAACAAGAGTTCCAATGTAAAATTAAATGGCAAATATAGGACAGTTGAGATTTGAGACTGCCAGTCTTGTACGATGTTGTGTAGCCAAGAAATTTAGTGATATTGGTATGGAATAGGTCTATAAATGTGTTTATTTCAGAGGGCATTGCTTTTCTGAATTACATCATATAGAAGAACAGGGCAATGGAAAGATAAATGCATCACTAATCACCAATAGTGATGCTATGTTGCTACTGAACCATAGGCAATTGGAGCTGATTTACATGATAGTCCAGAAACAAATCTTTTCTAAAACTTTCTAATGTTAAAAATAAAGGTAGGAGCATATGATACACTATGTTTTTGCTTTTTTAAAAATTTATGGCCAACTGTGGATTTCTCATGGTAGAAAGTTGTCTTTTAAAATGAATCAATATGTAATCATACATAAAGGTTTTATTTTTCTTCCCAAAATTTCTTATCAACACACAGCAAAGGCTGAAATTTGACATTTGAAAACCCATTATAGAATTTTCACCATTGTAAAAAAACCATTCTATAGATATTCATCTAACAAAAGTTGAATAGTGAATTATACTCCAGGGTGCAATTCACATGCTGAAGAAAATGTTTATTCGAACTAAATCTTACTCTAGATATTATTTTGAAGCCAAATTATCAAAATAGCTACCCAGCTGGTAAATATGCAATTTGGACCATTGGTGCAAGGTAAAATTATTTCATGTAAAGAAACATGGAACTTTTTTTTTTGTAAGGTAAGGGATGAACATCCTGAAGTTGAATAATTAATGCAAGATCAGTATACCACTGCAATGAATCTGACCATGTAGATTTTAGTCTTTGGGAATTTGTATACTGGAGAAATGTGGAAGGACTTTGTAGTTGAAAATGAAGAGGCCTAACGGGATGGTAAGAAAAAAAAATTTATAGGCTATTCTGGTGAATATTTGAAAATGCTAATGCAGAAAATATTGGATTAACCTATGAACTTTCAAAAAGGAAGGAGAACCAGCAGGGAACTTTGTTAGAACTGAGCCACTGGCAGAAAGGATGGCTCTGTTCTCCTGCCTATGCCCTAATCGAGGTTGAATTTAAAATTAATGGATTGGTTTGTTGGTGGAAGTTTTAGAACTGAAAAATATGAATGATGCACAGTTTATCACAGGAAAAATTCAAGAAAGTTTAAAGCTTCAGGCATAGAGACTGATTTTTGTTTGATAAAAGTGTAATTGCTAAACAGATCACCACCATTAAGGGTGGACCAACTTCTTTGCATTGAAAAAAATGGAATGATGCCTGGGGTTGAAATCCACCCAGAAAAAGGCTCACTAAATATGAAGTTCTTTATGAAGAACTTTATGAAGTTCCAGAAGCCCCTGCTGAGATGTAGAATAGAAAACATGGTTGAAATAAACCCTGTATTGGAGACCAAACAAGGCCATGTGAAGATGGGCATGTTTCACAGTGGAAACTTAAAGATGTTTTGGATAAACAGGAATTTACAATGCCAACTATGGATAGCTGGTGGCTCAGAACAGGATATTTGCCCAGGGAATGACCACCCCAGATGGAGGGGCAGAATTAGAAAATCCAGATACTGATGTCATTGTTCGTGGATGTTAAACTTGAGCTGCAGGTGTTTGATTTTTACCTGATTGATTTGTATTGGTCCAGTCCTTCCTTTTTATGCATTTTTGCAATGAAATATTTACTCTGTGCTGATATATATATATATATATATATATATATATATATATATATATATATATATATATATCATATATCATATATATATGGCAGGACATGTTTTTTCTTTTACAAAACTCACAGTTAAAAGACTGTCTTAAATCTCAGGTGAGACCTAGAACTTTGGAACAATGCTAAAGATGTTACAGACTGTGGGGACCCTTGAAGTTAGACTAAATGTAATTTCTGTTGTGAGATGGTCATGAGTTTATGGGAGAGCAGGATTGGAATGTGGTAGTTTGAATGTATGGCCCCATAGACTCAGGCTTAAAATGTGTGTCTCCAGTGGGTGGAGCCCAACTGGAGAAGTGGCATGTCACTTGGAAAGGTCTCAGAGTTCAGCACAGTGGTGCATTTGGGAGTAGATATTGAGCCTAGTACTAAGGTGTGGAGGTGTGGGACCAAGTCTAGTACTAAGGTGTGGAGATGTGGTATTAAGTCAGTACTAAAGTGTGGAGGTGTGGTAATAATTCTAGTACTAAGGTGTGGACTTGTGGAGGGCAGTTGGAGCTCTCCTGGTTTTGTGATTGTTGCGGTCAGCTTCCTAGTTACTGCGCAGAAAGAACCCAAACAAAAGCGGCTTATGGAGGAATGGGTTTATTTGGCCTACCGACTCGAGGGGTGACTCCATCCTGGCAGGGAAAATGATGGCATGAGCAGAGGGCTGGACATCACCTCTGCCACAGCACTGGAAATCGCGGCAGGAAGGTGTGCCAAACTCTGGCAAGGGGAAGCTGGCTTATAACCCCCATAAGCCCACCTCCAACAACACAGCTTCATCAAGATTGTAAAACCCAAACTGCTATCAGCTGAGTATTGATCTATCAGAACACATTCATTTGTTTGTGGGGACACCTGGATCAAACCATGACAGTGATCCTGCCTTTTTGATGATGTCTCTCTGCTATGATCTATGGAAATGAGACACCCTTTCTCTGTCATTTGTGGTGTTTCCCCCTGGGAATCGTATGCCTGAAATAAACCCTTCCTTCCCGTTAAGCTGGTTCTGGTTGGATGCTTCCCCCAGTAGATGAATGTGACTGCAACAGTCCTGTATGATGACTATTCACACATACCTAGATTGAGCTTCTATTTACAAACATACATAATTCACAAACATGCTGTTACGTCAGTATGAGTGCTTATGATTTCTCTATGTTATTTTTGCTATATCTGCCTTCCTATTATTTTCTTCTGTTTTCCACCACTTTTCTTTTATTTTAAATAAAACAACAAGATTATAAGAGTTCTAAGCTCAACATACTAAGAATTCCAAGTTCCATCAAATAGATTGTGAGAATATAATATTTCCCCTAGACAAAAGAAGTTAACATCTCTGATATTGTTTTGTTGAAAATGTTGCAGGCATTTGAGGAACCTATTGAGAAAACTGCTTGAAGAAAAATAGCTGAATAGTAGGTGTAATCCATTTATATGTATTGTATATATTATAAATATACACATGGAACATTAAAATATGTCATCAAATATATACACTTAAATGCAGAAACATTTTCTGTATTATGAAAACCAGTGTAATAATGCTAATAAAATTTATATCTAATTTTATTTCCAATTCATCACCAAAATGTACCGGGGGCATCGTCAGCCGCCACGGAGGGAAATTGGTTGCTGTCTCAGGGCGATTCCACAGAGCTGGGGGTGGACGCAGGGTGTGGCCTGCGGTGAACACAGACACAAGCAGATGTGTATAGTGTATCCATGTGTCCTTTATTGAATGGGGAGAGCTTACATTTATAGGGAAAAGAAGCCAGGAGGATGAGGAATAGGGAAGATCAATGGGATTGGTCAGTCAGGGTGGTGAGTTGGAGGTCTGCAAAGGGCTAGGTGAATGCAGACAACCTGTGAATACCTAATTTATATAATTGGGGGGCTTGAGTGGAGGGAAATATGCGATTCTAGCCACGGTCCGTGGGAATGGGTACAGGGAAATTTGTTATTTGGGTCTGACACCCATTGCCAGTCATGCTGAGGTGGGAACGCTAGGTTCCTGTGGCTTGCTTATGGGGATTGGGAGTCAGGGTTGAAGATGGAGCTGAGAAACTCCTACTGGATTACCACCAGGGTTTCAGACCTGCTCAAACATCATTAACCCTTTGTCCTCCATGTCCCATTAGCAATGCCAACAGTGATTTTTATAACCATCACAATGATAATTAAATACTTGATCTTGGATTTGATATGTCGTGTCATTTTCAAAATTTAATGTTTGATTGACTAAATACACAAATATTTCTCAAAAAAGGTAATAAACACAAGATGTGGGAAGCCGCTGCCTGTGCCACATGGTTTATTGTTTCACAGTGAATGTTTACATATAAGTAGAAAACAGAAATGTTAAAATGATTTAAACTATAATATCATAAAGACATAAGCCAGTGACAGTCATTTGCCATCCTTGACAATTTTTTTTTTTGTTTGGTTGGTTTTTTGAGGCACTCTACCCTAGGCTGACCTGGAACTCACTTCAGAGCTATTGTATTCTTTTTGGACAAACACACTTTGTTTGTTATTGAATGAATGAAGTGTAGTTATGCAGCATAACTCTTTTCCCAATATAAAAAAATGAAAATGATATAAAACTATTTTCAGCCCTGAAATGTATGGGAATAAAAAGAAAGCCCAGAAATAATCCTAAGAGTTTATAGTTCTTCCAAATGAAAAAAATTGCCTTGTTTTTCAGCAAAATTAATATAGTGTTGCCTTTGTGAATAATTCCATCTAGTCAGAAATTTGAGTATTCTATTAAAAAAAAAAAAAAAGACTGGTCAGTCCTGAACACACCATGTTGTTCCGGCTGGTCTGGAAGTCATGATACTGCTTCCTCTGCCCTACCCTTCTTGTGTTGTGAGTCAAGACGTGGACCATCATGCCCAGGCTCATTTATCAAGTATTCCAACCATTTTAGAAAAAAAAAATGACAGACCAAAGAATTATTAAAAATGAAGATATTTAGAATTATTTATTTTCTAATAATCTTAGCTTTTATTATCATTTAAAGACTATTAGCCACTTTCAGAATATGGTACCTTTTTGCTCCTGAATCACTGACAGGAAAGTCCACTTTAAAAATATTTTTTTTCTGCTCTAAAGTTAAATTTTGTCTGATGTCTTGGAAAGAAATTTCATTTTCAGAATAATTCAAAGCAATTAGCCTATAGCCTCCACATTTTATGAATATGTGATCCTTCAGAACTTTTATTTCCTGCAAGATTCTTAAAGAACTGGACGATAGACAGAGAGCAAATATTCTTATCTATATTTTGCAGGTAGGTCAACAAAGCTGTTGAAAGTTGAAAGAGAAGCCTTAAGTAACCAAAGGAATATCTCAAATCCTATTATGCCTTTAGAATTGAAACCAATTTTTTTGCCCCTTCTCCTCCCTTATGCCAGCAAAACTTCCTTTTCTTTGCCAAATTGCTTCCAGGTGCACTGTGCAATGGAACAGTATCAAAGTAGCTTAACGCCATGGCTCCAGTTCCCGGAGGAATTCAAAATGCATCATGGGTTGTGTTGGAATATTTTCAGCCCAAGGCTGGAGTAATATCTATCTCCATATAACCCATGCCACCAGAATTTGCTGAACCAATAGTATTTACAATAATTTTTATAGTTTTCAGATTCCTTTGGTGTTTATAAATATATTTATGATATATGAGCTATGTATTGGGATGACAAGGATGCTATACTGCAAGTTAAAGAGATTATAAAAGTATCATAACCATTACTGTATTGTGGTTAAGTTTAAATTTCAAAAATGGATCAGAATACATATCTTCCTGATAGCCTTTCCATGATTCTATTCCAAAGCAACAGGAAAAAATATTTCAAGAGATGATTTATTGTGGTGTCATCTTACAATATCATTCCACTCTGATGTGCATATTAATGATGCACTAACTTTAGTTTCACTGCAGTAAATAGCGATTTAGTGAAGTAACTCTACTGAGAAGCTTTTAGAACAAGAAGCTTTTAGAACAATTTAATCACTAAGCAATGAATTGCAGGTATGCTCTACTGATCATTAAGTTTGGCCTGACATGACCTTGATGATAGATGCCTACATACCTTACTTAGTTTCTATCAAACATGTTTTATTCTATTCTGTAACAACAGTTGAACCCTTCACTTCCCATAGTAACAGAACTAGTCACAATTTCCTTCAGTAATAAGAACCCAAAGATGGTATATCTAGTAAATAAAAGTAGAAATATTGATGCAATGAAACATTCATTTTTGTCTTTAACCCTGTGGGTTCTGATTGCCCTTCAAAAGTGGCTGACAAATATGTTATTTTCCTTTCTACTTCCAAGGTAGATGTCTATTTATATTCCACAACCTTGATACTGTTTACTCTCTGGCACTGACCTTTTACTAAATAAGTCTGGGGCAAAGTAAGAACCACAAAAGCCAAATTTGCAAATATAGAGTCGGTTGTAAAAATAAAGTTATCAATAATGTACACACTGAGATTCAAACTGAACATGACAAATGACGCGTGTGCTGCAGGAAACAAAGATTAAAAACTAGAGTTTACTAATCAGTGGAAATCAGTGTCATTCATTTAAATGGTTTTAAATATTAACTGAGACAATTAAAGATTTAAATAACTGTTAGCTTCTAAGGACACATGGCTATCAATCTAACTTCCATCTATCTCTGCCTTGTGTTGTTGAGTTTAACTAAACTGTCTCAGCACATTTTTGTGGTGAATGATAGCTATCAGTCCACAACTGATGGGTTTCCCTGATAAATGCACACATAAATTCCAAATCATTTTGTTTTACTTATAGAGCTTTTGCAGGCTTCCAGCTTTGGGACAATAACTAGAAAGCAAAGTTTAGTAACTTAAGTGAAAAGTCAAATGTTCTAAAGCACCAAAATGTTCATATATAAGAGATGATATCATGGGGAAAGAACATGTTGAATTGTGAGGAAAGACAGGGCATTCAAGAAGACACATGGTACTGATGGGCAAGACAGAGCCAAGTGGCATGTGATCACCATGAAGTCAAATGAAATTTTTAACAAATTTCTTAAAGCTGAGATGTCATTGATGTGGATCCCTGGGGACAGGAAGTTTGAATGGAGCAGTGACACATATTCAATCTAACCCTTGTTTAAGTGACAGACAACAAATCTCACTGATGATGATACATGAGTGTTGCGGTCAACTTCCTAGTTGCTGCGCAGAAAGAACCCAAACAAAAGCGACTTGTGGAGGAATGGGTTTATTTGGCTATGGACTCGAGCGGAGACTCCATCCTGGCAGGGAAAACAATGGCATTGTCCAGAGGGCTGGACATCACCTCTGCCACAGCACTGGAAATAGCTGCAGGAAGGTGTTCCAAACACTGGCAAAGGGAAGCTGGTTTATAATCCCCATAAGCCCGCCCCTGACAACACAGCTCCAGCAAGATTGTAAAATCCATACTGTCATCAGATGAGGATCAATCTATCAGAACACATTTATTTGTTTGTGGGGGACACCTGGATCAAACCATGACAATGAGGATTCATTTTTGGTCTCTGAAAACACCTTCTTTTATAGAGGAAGGGAAGAAAAGATAGTCCATTAAAGAGAGGTACAGAAATTTTGGAGAGACACTATTCTGTAGATGCAGAGATATAAGATCTGCTTAATACCAAAAATATTTGTGAGGTGGCTGGGAAGATGGCTCCATGGTTAAAGATGCTTGCTTGTAAAGCCTGTCACTCTGGTTAATTCCTCAGTATTCACATAAATCTGATGCACAAAGCATGCATGCACACGCAGCAAGAAGGCTTGTAATGCTCCCTCTCTCTTTCTAGCTCTCTCCAGAAAAGGAAAAAAAAGACAAAGAGAGGAAAAAAGAAAATATGTATGAATAAAAGAAAGAATCCCCTCCTATAGCCACAAAGCTCTGAGTATTGGGTAAGGCAACCACAACCTACTGAGGACAATGTGCTTACACAGAGGCTCTCAAGAGGTATAATAGCAAAGAAAATTCTTAATGTTCAAGAAGCATATATTTCAAACTCCTCCAGAAATCACAGGAATCTAAAGCAGAGGGACACTGACAGTAATACTAACAAATGCAAAGCAGTCTATGATTTCTCACTGACAAAACTGAGTCAAGATCTTCAGAAAAAAACTCAACAGAGTTAGAATCATGTCTTGTCTTTATATAAATAATATACATGATATTTATATCAGTCTACTTTCCAACACAACCTATAAGCATGAGAAGAAATATAAAGAAAGAGAGTGTGAAAGAATACAATCAACCTGTCATTTAAAATAATCAATTAAACTCGCATGTGAGCTACATGCCCAAACTATTAAACAGTTAAAGTTATAAAGGCTAATATAATCAAATACTTTATTAGAAAGGTAGATGGGCTACATTAGCAGATATGGAACTAAAAGAAAGTATGAATATGGTAAAATATAGTAAAACTTTTAATAGTAGAATAAAATGACAAATATAACATAGAATGCCTGACACTACTCATTGGTGTCCTTAGCACACAGAAGAATGGGAGAATGAAGAAGAAATGCCCACACTGGGGAAAACGTAATGTTAAAATGCTACCCAGTACATCTAGTAGCTATAACATAATATCAACTATTTTCTAATTTTGGTATTATGTGATATGATTATATATAATATTGATTATTATATATAATTTTATATGATTATAGAAACATAGAAATTACATGGTAACATTATATGTTGTAATTTCAGAAGTTAAAGACAATGGAGAAAGACTAAAAAATTATTGGAAGACATGATACTAAATATTTTTTAGGAAAGAATTAGACCAATAGATTAAAGATGTTCAAAAACCTTAAGCCTAATAAAACAGAAACAAAAGTAAACCACATTCCTGTATGTGTCCCTGATGTATAACACAGAGCTAGAAAAGAATTCTTGAAATGAACACATGGAAGAGTTAATATGCCTTATATAATTAGAAATAAAGATGAGAATTGTATCTCATGAATCTCCTTGCCAAACTACTGTCATTTATAACACTGGTATACATATATCAAATTATTATGCTCACCCTTTAAATATGTACAAATACAGTACTGGCCATTTGTTCCATCTTGTGGAGTAGACTTCAAATCCAATCAGAAAGGAGCTGGCTACCTATAATACTAGTGTCACTCTTACACCAGTGGGTACATCTCTGCTGGCATAGCAGCCAAGCAGCATATAAGGATGACAGCTAGGTATGATTGTTGATGACTTTTCTCCTCCAGCAATTGTATAGCACTTTCTGACACTGGACCTCTCTTCTGTGGGGAATGAGAGCATCCATCTCAGTTCTAGTTGGATTTTTTCTATTTGCTACAATTGAAGATTGTG
The DNA here is from genome assembly GCA_004024765.1 of Zapus hudsonius. Lineage (NCBI taxonomy): Eukaryota > Metazoa > Chordata > Mammalia > Rodentia > Dipodidae > Zapus > Zapus hudsonius. Next base: position 9,360 of record PVHP010019419.1, read on the forward strand.
GTGTTTTCAACAATGGGGACGTCATATATAGTTTTGTGCACCATCAAGCATGGTAGTAATAGCCTGTATTTCTTTCGAAGCTTCTGATATCTCTGACCATCAGCTCATAGGGAGATATCACACACTTGAAAAAAAATGTTTAAACTGCAGAGTTTCTATGCAGATACCCATAACAGATTTTATATAAACATTAATCTTTAAATGTGATTTAACAGATAGAAGGTGGGAAAACATGATAACTACCATGGCTTCCTACCTGGATAGATATGTCTAAAATATTAAATTCAGGGGAGGTAGAGAGTGTTCAGTGATTAAAGGCACATGCTTACAAAGCCCAATGGCTAGGATTGATTCCCCCAGTACCTATCTAAAGCCAAATGCTCAGAGTTGCACGTGACATGCATCTGGAGTTCTGTTTGCAGTGGCAAGAAGACCTGACCATTCTCTCTCTCTCTCTCTCTCTTTCTCTCTCTCTCTCTCTCTCTCTCTCTCTCTCTCTCTCTCTCTCTCTCTCTCTCTCTCCCTCTCCCTCTTTATCTCTCTATATCTCATTTTATTGAATCATTTTCTTACTTTGTCTTATCTTTTTACAATGATAAAATTATAAGAATTCAGGTCTCTACTTGTACGTTTGGAGAGGAAAACAAAAAAAAAATAATCATCATGTTCTTATTTTTTACATTAGAGTTAAATGATAGAAGAGAACACTGCTCTAGTGATGATAGGCATGGTACATTGATTTATGCTAATAAATATCGCTAAAGTATGCTTTTCTGATATTAAAAATGACAGATAGGACTTCCTTATCACCTCCATGCATATCATCATAACTATTGAGAGGAATGTTATAGTTCAGAGAAAAATTTGGGTCCATTTGTAAGACATCCACTCTCAATTTTTTAGGACTTCCTCTCTGCCAATCAATTATTTATTCTGTGATGAAACAACTTGCTAACACAGCCTATCTTTGTCATCACATATGATTTCTGTGTTCCTTACAGCAGAGAAAACCAGTGTAGACAGGCCCTGACATTTTTCTGCACATTTCTGACTCAGCAGGATCAAGCAGCATGGCCTAGATTAGACTTGGCATGAAGCTCCTCCTGAAGCAGAGATCATCTTCAGAGGCCCAACAAGAGCATCTGCAGGACTTGAGGTGGGAGGAGAGGAAGGTGAGAACCGAGAACAAACCAACTGGTTTTCTTGAAAAAGAGTAGATGAGCCAGTGTAAGAGGTAGGGTTGGCTAGTTTTCATTACCTATTTGGCTCTGAATCATGAGGACATGGCCTGTTGTGGGGATGGCGAATTTAAAGAAATGAGGCAAAATAAATCCACCAACTGTTTTTATTTGTTTGTTTGTTTTTCCTCTAGGTGTCTATATTTAGTAAGATTTCACAGACTGGGGGTTGCTTGGGATGTTAAGGGATTAGTTGGTCTGGTGTGATGTTTGTGATCTGACCCTCTGAATACTATATTACATTGAACTTGTTCAATTGCTCCCAGAGCAGGTCTGATCTCCTGGTGTCTAGAACCTGAACTAAGGATATGATTTGGCTCCTCTTCCTGAGCTTTATGCCCAGTACCATTTAACTGATCTACTGGATTTCCAAGCCAGACTCTTCCTGAGAAAGATGGAAAACTTAAGTTGACCTCTTCTGCTCACAGCCACATTCTCTGTTCAGTAATCTCTGAACCTGTCACAGCCTGAGAAGAGGTAGGTCCTAGACCCTGCAACTTACTAGCTCAAAGATATTGTTTTATTTTGTTATCCTTAGTGCTTAAGTCTGTCCTCTAAGCCGACTTTTAACCAAGTGTTACCGTTCCCAGTTGTGAACAGCAGAAACTAGAAAATCACTCAAAGGCTAGAGTGATGGCTCAGAGGTTGAATATAATTGCTTGCAAAGCCTGGCAACCCAGGATTAATCCCCCCTGTGCCGTGTAAAACCCAGGTGTATAAAGAGGCACATGTGTATGGTGTTCATTTGCAGTGGCAAGAGAACGTGTCATGCCCCATCTCTCTATCATTCATTCGTTTCCTTCCACTTACAAATGAATAAATCTCTCATTCATTCATTCATTCTCTTTCTCTCCTTCCATTTGCAAATAAATAAACAAACAAATACAATTTCTTTTCAAAAGAAGTAAACTCAAACTTGCTGGTCAGCCAGCTCTGAGATCAGTGAGAGTCTCTATCTAAAGGAAACCATAGAACAGCAATAGAGAAGGATGTCTGACATTCCCATCTTAATTTATCACATGCACACAAACTTTAATATACTATGCATACATGTACCACACACTTACACACATGAAAATTGATGCATGTAAGTTTTAAAAACATTATTATAGAAGGAAGCAAGGGAGGAAGGAAGGTAAGAGGGAGGGAAGAACAAAGGAAGGAAAGAATAGAGAGGGAAGGAGGAATACAGGAAGGAAGGAAGGAAGGAAGGAAGGAAGGAAGGAAGGAAGGAAGGAAGGAAGGAAGGAAGGAAGGAAGGAAGGAAGGAAGGAAGGAAAAATAGGTATATTGGGGTCAATAATAATTCAAGCAATCAAAATTTAAAAAAATAATTCTCTCTGTGTGTTTTTCTTCTCTTTGTCTTTCTCTGCTTGCAAATAAATTAATTTTATTTAAAAATAAATAAATAACTAAATAAAATTTGAAGCTCAAATGGATCAAGGAATAAACAGTATACTTTGTTTTAATTCCACATTTCATCACAAAGGTAAAAAAAAAATAAAGGGAATTAAAGAATGTAGAAAGTGGGCAGGTTAAGGTGTTTGCCTACAAAGCAGAAGGACCCAAGTCTGATTCCCAGGACCCAACTAAGGTTGTGCATGTGTTGGGAGTACCTTTGCAGTGGTTGGATGCCCTGGAGCACCCAACCTCTCTCCTGGTCTGCCTCTTTCTTTCTCACACACACTCTGTCAAATTCAATAAATCAATAAAATATTTATTAAAAACGTTTTAAAAAAGAATGTAAAGTTAAAAAATAATAGAACCCTTACCTTTTCACATAACATTTAACAAAAAGAATGCCCTAAAAGTCATCGATTATCACTAGACATGGCCTGTTTTAAAATGAACACAGTAATTGAATGTCTGTATTGTTTGCAATAATTACTAAAAAAGCCAAATGGAGAAAGTGAATGGAAAGGACTAAGCTATTGAAAGAGCCTGCTCAAACTTGCATATTATGTTTCCACTAATGCCATTTATCAAGATAGGAACAAGTGAATGGGAAAGAGTCATGCACTTTGCATTTGGTCATAACTCCAACTTTAGTATTTATTACTGAAGTTGGAAACTAAAAATTTTCCTGTGAGATTCTCTTAAGAATCTATCAGAATACCATGGAAATAGAATATAGACAATAAATCAGAGAGCAAAGAGAAACATTGTGGTGCTTTTAAATGCAAATGTCTCCATGGCCTAAAGGTGTTTTTACTATTAAGCTTCCTACTGAGTTGCTGGAAGGCAGAGCCCTGCTGGAGGAGGTGAGTCACTGGAGGCAAGTCCAGCCCTAAGTGCACATGTATGTTCTGAAACAGCTTGAACTCTGGATGTTCTCTTTGGCACTCTGCTTATGGATATGTGAGGGGTCAGGCGTCTTCAGGGACCACACCTTCCCCTGAGTGGGAGGTGTCTAGTTAGAGCTACAACCTGGGTGCTAAAACCGATTGGTCAAATATCAACCAATCAGCTGTCTCTCTGGCTCACCTGGGGAGAACTTAAATTAACTTCCCTAGAGGAAGCCATCCTCTTCCTACACATGGCAATGGAGTAGAGAGACTGCTGATCCAGGACTTTTTTTTTCCCCTCATGAACCTCTACTTCTCATGATGGGAGCTCTCTAATATCTTTTCTTCTACTGCTTATTTGGCTGAACAACTTAAGTTCTGTTAAAGTCTCTGACACGTGTTTTCCCCATACTTGTGGCTGGAAAACTCTGTAACTCCCCATGTTCCCTTAAATAATAAAGTCTCCCACTATACTTTACTATCCTGTTGTCTATGATTTTAATTCTTTAACTTTATAGACAAGAGCTCGGATACTCCTTAAACTTGGGGTGAATTGAAATTTTTACTGGGGGTTATCTAAATTCTAACCCTTCCCCACACCCCATATCATAATCCGTATCAGATACATGATGAAGTTTTTCCACAGGGAAGGTGTTCCCATAATCCTTAAGCTTGAAACAAACTTTTTCCCCCTATTAGCTGCTTCTGTTCAGATATTTCCCAAAAAACATAAACTCATCAACTCACATGGTCCCTTACTTAAGTTTTCTCTAAATAGAAACAGTGAAATTTGTTGGGTAATTTTACAAATCTAAAAAATTACAAATTCAAATTTTAAAATACTTTCTAATTTCTCTACTTTACATTCCATGAAAATTGTTATCTTCTAATAACACTTTCATAAATATAATAGATTTGAGTTCGTTATAAATTGATTTTATAGTATTGAAATATATAATGTCAACTATCACTAAATCTATTTCCATGCTTTTCCTAAATTTTGAATTTTTCCATTAAGGACCCTACCTAGACAGGAGATCTGCTCAGTGAGAAGGAATTCAGACGTGGAACTGTGAACCGAGTCAGAAGCCTATGGTGTGGAAATTTACAGACTCTATAGGGAAATTCCCAATGTTTTATGGCTCAAAGGAGAGCATATATTCAACAAAAAAGTTTTATAAATGTCTATACTTATTAATATACTAGATAAAGAACTGCATCTTATTTTTATATTTGTAGATACATAGAGAAAATTATTTGTGATTAGTGATTATTATTTCTATTAAAATGTGTAATTACTATAATAATTAAAATAATAGGTAAAAGGATTTATTGATAAGGAGAGGTGGAAGAATTAAATATTCTGAGATAACATTTGTGAAATTTTCCCTGAAAAAAATTATCATGGACTTTGTATTCCTTTCACAGCTTTACAGTAAGAAAAAGTGTCAAAAAGACAAATGGGTTATCTTCCAGAAAGGATGACCAAATATGTCACAAAGATGGTAATTTCTGAATCCACTATTTGATTCTATAATGAATAAGTAGAAAAACATTTACATATCAAAACATAAAACTGCAAGAATAAAGACTGATTATTGACCAAATTGTAGAATACTATAATGTTAGTGCCTTGAATAACCTGTATGTCGTTTGTGTTTGCTTAAAGTATTAAATTAAAATCACCATTGTTGTTCATGTAACCCCCTTCAGAAGACACCCAGCATTTCAAATAAACTCAAATATTATGCTAAAATATGACATTTATAGATAGTCCTTACTTCTTTACATTCGTGATTAACATTGAATGTAACAAATTAAGAATAACAATTTTCTTGCCTTCACAGAAAACAATAAAATTTGAGTAGGATATTAATAAATCTTCCAGAGTTGGTATAGAAAACCACTGACTGCTCAACATCTTCTTATTGAGAAATAAAGGCCCTCTCATTTTAAGAAAAATAGTACTCCAATTTTAAGAACAGTTCAAGTCTTATTTAAAACAGAATCAAACTTCTTTAATTGTTATCCAAAGAATGCTAATAGTGATTTCTGTTACCAATACTATCAAAAAATTTTAAGTCATAGTTTCTGATACATTTTCCATCTGCTTCCTTTCTTTAAATTTTTTTTGCATAAGTGCACATGAACACATCTGATCCAAGGTCTTTTGATATAAAAAGAAATTCCTGTCAAGCATTAGGTGGGATCTGGAGGATTAAATCCAAGCTGGTAAATTTAGCTAGCAACGACCTTTAAGTGCTTTGCTATCTCTCCGACCCCTTGTTTATTGTTTAAGTGTATTTTGAGGATGTGAAATTGCTATGCCATTATATGCTTATGTTTAATGTATATAACAATAGGAGTTTGAGGTAAATGTTTATCCACACATTCTAAATAATCTGAAACATAAATGTATACATTGTATTGAGAATTACATTTCTGTCCCTTTCATTATTTATTTATGTATTTACTTACTTATTTTTTGTAAGAGCAGTTATCATAAGAGCTATAATCATAGCTAATTAACTATACATTAGAGTCTTTTTAACTCTTGGAGCTTTGATATATGATGTGCTATCCTTTGGAACTGAGACAGAAATTGTTGACTGTCATTGCTCTTCTAAAAATGATAATTGCAGTCAAATGGCACGTTTCTTATATTTTTTCATTGCAGGATCATTATAGCTTCTATGTAAATAAACATAAACAATTTGATAAAGTAAAAGTCAGATTATGTAGTGATGCTATTTATTTCAATTTTATTTAATATGAAACTCAATATGGGCTACAGATTTTATCAGCATGATGGTGACATTAAATTGAACTTGAAAAATGGACTTTCTGCATTCACAACATTGTGAACACTTTTTTGATAGAATATCAAGTGAGCTTTATCTGAAAGAAAACATAGTTTTCCTTGTATGTTACTCATTTTCCTCTCCTGCTTTTTCAGTGTCTCTTTATATGTTTCTTTCAATCCCCAATTTTTATGTCTTTCTTTCGACCTTCCTTTATTCTGCCTGTGAAAGCCTTTATATTAGCTCTCTTTCTTCTTCTTATCTTTACTTAGGCATACACTAGACACTGAATTCAGCTGTAGGTGTAAAGCTTAGAAGAAAGGGCAGGGTGCCTCATAACAGTTCTCTTCCCCCACATACTCAACTTAGATGATTTTGTAGGGGTGCTGCTTCTAGACACCATCCTTGGAATGGCTATACTAGGTCACACAAGAAATCCACTCTTGAGTTCGGTCCAGAGCTTCTCTGGTATTACATGGCGGTGATTTTCCATGAGTCATGCAATTATGTCAGAGAACTTCTGTAACCAGCACTGAACTACACTGCTTTTACCTTTATCAAGGCCACTTCTAGGGTTTTTATGTCCACTCTCTAAGTCTTCAGTCATTAACTCTCATTAGACAGTTCTCATTATTCTAATGCCTGTGGGTACTATTTCAAATTAACCTTTGTTTAAATAGCTATGCAATTTTGGTTTCTGTTTGGATCCTGACTGCTATACCCAAGTTTACATATTCTAAGAAAACTTACTATCCCCCATTTATCAGAACTTAGAATGTCACCATATGCAGGAGATTTATTAAGCCATTTGAAACCATTAATGTAAAACAAGACTTACTTTAAATCATGACACTTCAGTTGGATTTCAAATATCCATTTACTGAAGAATTCCAGAAAAAATTAAAATAATTTAAAAATTAGTAGAAAACCACTGACTGGTCAACATCTTCTTATTGAGAAATAAAGGCATGCTAATTTTAAGAAAAACAGTGCCCTAATTCTAAGAACAGTTCAAGTCTCATTTAAAACAGAATAAAACTTCTTTAATTATTATCCAAAGAATGCTAATAATGATTTCTGCTAATAATGATTACACAACAGAATCTTTTTTTAATTTATTGATTTTTTAATAAAATGGTTGCAAACACAGACCTCCTCTCCCCCACCCAGTTCTTCTGAGGGTCTTCAGTGGGGTTACTGGTATTCATTGTGGGGATCAAGAGTCTCACACAGCCTCTGCAGGGCTGGGGAGAAACAGGTGTCTAGGCTATTCCCACCCTCTCTGAGGTGCTTACATTCTTTTCCCCAACCTGTTTCGTGATGCTCCTGAGCCCTGTTGGGCAAGATAGAGATCTGATTTAGTGTGGCTCTCTCTGTAGATTCTGGAGCTCTGTTTTTATGAGGTTTGCATGACCACAGTCATGTCCCCAGAACTAGATTTTATGAGGTTTGAGTGACCACAGTGTTTGACATCATTTCCCCGGCACTAGATTTCAGACTAGCTATGAGAACAATATTTGTGTCACTGCTTACCCTGCAATGATTGGGGTCCTGACAGATGGGGTGCGGTGACACTTCTCATGATAGACAGTTGGCTCTGTCTACTTTATGTATTGATGTATCCTGGCTCTCCCCAGTGTTATCCATCTATAAGATAGGACAGATTCTCCAGCCAAACGTGAGCAGAGTTAGTATAAAAGGGAATTAGCATAGTAATTAGAGAGAGAGATTGATGTGGGTATTATCCACTCTTCTTAGCTAAAGAATAGTGGAGGTTCTCTCTGGAACTGATTGTTCTTCTATTCTAGAGAATATTACTTCATTCCAAGAGGCAGATAAATTCTCCCACACTGAACAGGTCTCATGTCTAATCGATGAGCAGTTGGTTACCTGTATTCACTTTGTAACACTATTGCACTTCTTGCTTGGATGGTTGATTTTGTAACTGGCAGATCTCCTGCTTATTCAATTACAAAAGAAACTTTTGAGTGAAGAATATTTTATTACTGCCAATACTTAGGCTTATAAACATATTGTAACTCTAAAATGAAGACTGACTTTATCAGATCTCTTCATTGTTTAAAAAGTAATCACATTCTAAATTTTCCTTTCTAAAAATTATTATTTAATTTCATAATTGTGTGTGTGTTCAAGTGTTTATGGGCACACCAACCTCTTGCTGCCATAAAGTAACAAGACACTTGCACCCCTTTTTGTGCATACCTTTTACTTTTTTTGGACCAAAAAGTACAAGGGACAAAAAGTAGTGTTGAGGGTGTTGAGATCGATGGCAGCAATGAATCTTGTATCCAAGAAGAACAAAGGAACCCTGGAAATTTTGCTGCGGATTCAGACATTCACTTGAAGTTTTGTAACTTACCTTCAAATAAGAAAGGACTAATGCCCCAAAACATATAGACAAAGAAAGTGTACTTGATATTCGTAAAATAGTAAGGTAGGGTATACACCCCACTGCAGAGTATGATTGAAGGTGAAAAAAGGGTAGAGAATGATGAAGCTGAAAAAGTCTGTTTCCCATGTGGGCAAGTGAAAATTTACTAGCGTAGCACTCCTAGGTATGTAATTTTTACATATAGAACGTACTGTTTCTAAAACTTTGTGCATCATGCAAGCATTAACTATTGCTTTAGGTTGGTATTTATTTAAACAATTTACATTTCTTTTTAAGACTTAGTTTCAAAATTCAGAATACTAATTATTCAATGAACAATTAAGCATTTCATAAAACTGATTTTTTTCTTGTTGCTAGGACACTTTATTAAATACGTAGTTCAACACCATTTATTTTAATGAGAAATACCATCATTTTGCAAAAAAAAAGTATTCACATTTCTTGAAGGCAAATATTTAGCTTGAAAGACTGACTTCAGTATCTTAATTTTATACCAAGATGACACATTTGGGGATACTATGAAACCACATGACATAGTATGAAAATTGGGAAAAATTCAGTGAGGTTAGTAATCAGGTTTTCTTTGTATCACTGATTCTTGAGTGGCTGTTACTTTCCCAAAACTTCCATTAGCTTTCTTATTTCAATTGTCCTCATGATGTTCATTTATCAGCTGAATAACTAGAAGCTTAATAGGAAAAATATAAACAGAATCTTACCTATCTGAAAAAAGAAACAAGAATAAAATGCTCGATTACATCAATTATAATTAATTCCAGATGTGTAACACAAAAACTAGAATACAAACCACAGTTTGATAAGTGATGGACAAGAACAATTTTTTTTTTACATTTTAGCTCTATGTCTTCCTATTATAAAAAAACTCAAAAGAAAAGCATTTATAATGTTTTCAATTTAACAAAATGTAATAGGGGTGCACTTAACATCAATTTCCTGTTCTTTTCAGTAGATGTCTTTTCAATAGCATTGAACAGATTCCCACAGAAAAGAGATTGATGATCGTTTACTCTTAGAAGAAAAAGCATAAAACAAATTTTGGAGACATTATTGCCAAGATGATATATTATTAGTAGTTATTATGTGTATTTTGGCCTCTCATGAAAAAGGAAAATGTTTCCATCTGATTTGACTATACATATGTTACTCTACATGGCTATTTATCTCCCCTTCCCATAATTAAAATAATTATAGGGCAGAAGATGAATGCACTCTGCTGGATTTTCCATTAGAATGTTATCTTTTGTCCCATTTACTTAAGGAATGTTTTTGGTCCTGTGATGGCGAAAACAATTATGGAGCTGCTGGAAGTGTAACAGAAAAAGTAGAAAATAGACACTTAAAAATGGATCTCCCTGAGGCTCGTATAGCCCAGAAGAACTGGACTCAACTGATGCCACCATGAAGGTTTCTGAATATATGTCCCAGAGCATGCTTGAAAACAATGGGACAAGAGCTAACAATCTAATGCCTGATTATGGCACCAATAAAGGCTGATCGTCGAAAGCATAACAAGTGAAATCTACCTTCGTTAATTCCATGATCATCCATGTGCAGTGAGGCAGAGGGAGGGCAATGTCTGATGTTTGACAAAATGCTGTTTCAGAGCTTTTACACTACATTAACTAGAATCTTTAGGCTTCAAACCAAATTTATGAGACTTCAAAGAAGCAGGAAATAGTGACTCAAGGGAAAAGAAAAGAACAGACAACCGTCATTGCTTTTGAGTGTTCTTAAATTTTGTCAGAATTAGCAGACAAAATCTTCACTCGGGCTAGTATCTATCTGAAAGATAAAGAAAAATGTATTTTAAAAATAAAATATTATTTTTATGATTATTCAATTAAGAATTCAATGTTAGTACTGAAGTTGCAGTTACAGAAGGAAAACTCATACAAAAATGGAGTTATAAAGAACAACCACCAAAAGGAAAAATTCACTTGACAGAATCTGCCATATTTGCAAGAGGAATAATTCATGATTTTGAAAGAGATCCGTTGCTGAGGAGTGTAATCAGCCAGTAAAGCATTTAATTCACAAGAAGGAGGACCTGAGAACTGATTCTAAGCATGCTCATACACACCAGGTGTGCCTGGTTGTTCTATTGTAAACCAGTGCTTAGGAGGCAGACATAGCGGGTCTCCAGTTCAAGCTGGCTAGCTAAACCAGTGGAATCAAGGAGGTCTTGGGTCAAGGAAGAGAGACCTTGTCTCAATACCATTAAGACACCAGCTTCAACTTTGGACTCCACATGCATGTGCCCACACACATGTACCTATAGACATGCAAGCATACGTACATTCACATACAGTATACACACATGTTTCTAAAATAAGGAAAATAGCAATGGAAATTACTCTATGGAATAGAAAAAAATGATCAACTTAAGCAGAAACTCAGAAAAATGAGACAAGAACATTAAGTGTGTGCACATATACATAATGAGAATATCAGAAGAAAAAAGAAGCAAGAAAAATTATTTTAAATGTATTGTCTGAGAAATCAGCAGCTTAAGGAAACTAGTTACACACTCAAAAAGTATAATCAACTCCAATAAAGACAGATGTAAAGAGAATCACCTCAGATACATTAGAGTCAAAATGAAGAAAGACAAAAAGAAAACATTGATAACAACATCGAAAGAAAAAATCATGGTCAACTCTTCATTTTCAAGTAAATTCCAATGAAATTAACATTTGACTTCTGTTCAGCAGTAATCATTCTTGGAATTCATTTGGAGTCATATAGTGCTAAATGAAAAAAAATTATGGTCACTCAAAAAAAATTATATCCACAAAAACAGCTTTTCAAAATGTAAGGGTAAATGAAGGAATTCGAGGTAAATAATGTATCTTTCCAAGTACTTGGGCACAATTACATTATAATTATTAAAGAAATTTATTCAGGAAGAAAGAAAATCATAGTGTAGAATACTATAAACACACAAATACAAAGATGCTGAAACACAATTATTTCAGATTCCTGAAACAGCTTTAACAAATGCCACAAACTTACCTCAAATCAATATAAAAGAATGTACAGTTTTGCGAATCCTGAAATCCAAAATGGATCTTAATGAGCTCAAATAAAGATATCAACAGGCATTGGCCCAGGTGGTTCCTAACATAGAAAAGTCAGGTTATTTCTTATTTCTTATCAACCCCACTCTTGTCAAGGTGGGATCTTGTAAAGTTCCTCTTAGTGAGGAAACTTAAACAAGCATTAGTACCTATTTGTCACATTTTTATTCAGTCCCCTTCTCAAATCCCGTGTCATGATGCTTTCAGTCAACATTATTCTTTAGTCTCCAGTTTAGTAGGAAAAATAATGATAATACAAGAAATCTATGTCCACGAGGTTTGCAGATTTTAGTATAACAAACATATAAATTATTACTCGAGAGGCTGTGATAGGAGATGTGTAAATGGGAGACGAGTCCTGGATACATAGTGAATTTCATGTTAAACTTGGCTACATATGAAGACATTTTGAAAATAAAGGAAGGAAGGAGAGAGAGAAAGGAAGCAAGCAAGAAGGAAAGAAAGGAAGAAAGGAATGAAGAAAGAAAGAAAGAAAGAAAGAAAGAGAGAGAGAGAGAGAGAGAGAGAGAAAGAAAGAAAGAAAGAAAGGAAGGAAGGAAGGAAGGAAGGAAGGAAGGAAGGAAGGAAGGAAGGAAGGAAGAAAGAAAGAAAGAAAGAAAGAAAGAAAGAAAGAAAGAAAGAAAGAAAGAAAGAAAGAAAGAAAGAAAGAAAGAAAGAAAGATGGCCGGAGAACAGGAAGGAAGGATGGAGAAAAGAACAAGAAAAGCAAAAAAAAAAAAAAAAAAAAAGAACTTAAGAAAACTAAACTCTTAGCACAACTATACTAATCTATTTCATGCAAGCAATTTAAAAAAATGCTTCAGCTGGCTCACGCATTTACTTCCTATAAAGGTTCATGCTATTAAACTAAGCAATGGGGAGTGTAGTATTCACTGGGTTCTTATGTACAGAGTTCTCTAGGACTCTACAGTACAATAGAATGTGTCAATCCTTTGATTCTTAAAACTAAAGATTAATCATTTGAAAATTGAGCTGTTTCCTCAGTTCCTTAAAAAGAAACCTGGAGATTTATGTATCTTTGCACACATGTAAAGATTAGCAAGATAAGTACTATTGATTGCCTATTTATTGACTGAATAATCCTTGTATTTGGACAGAAATCAAGAACTATGATTACATGATCAGAGACAACACTATGGAATCAATTCAGAAAATGTGTCATTTTGGAGAAGATGATGCAAACCTAATTCATGTCCTGAAAGAAACCCAGAAAGCTGTAGACATGTTTTGAATGAGCTGACCCCTCCCAGTTTGCTTGTTCCTGTGAATCAGTGTTCCTTTGATCTGGGGGCCAATACATTTCCCATCCTGCAGTCTCCTTATCTATGCCATTAAAAAGCTATCCAATCTCACTCATTTCATTATCAGCACAGCAGCCATGCAAAAAGAGACCAAAGTCAATTTCTATTTAATCTTGCTAGCTGTAAATACAAAGTGCTGTTTGACAAGCAACCTGGACATTGTTATCTGTTTTTAGTCACTATAAAATCCCCATAAATAATAGCTTTCAGGGATGAGAATAGAAATATTCTATGAAAAATTGCACATTTACAAGGATATGTGGTTCAATTACAACAAATGAAGTATCTACTACCTAAAAGATGGGCTATCCACAGAAATGCATGATTCAAGTGAATACAATCTAGGAATCAGAGTATAACAGCAGACATTAAAAGACCAAGTATTATTATCAAAAGGAACAAAGGGACATTTCTTAAATTTTATATAATGCCATCAAATGAAAATATCCACTTCTAGCTTCACTTCTTATGAATCCCTCCATAATTTTATGTATGTATTATAAAGACAAAAACATAACTCACGATTCTATTTTTTAATGTCAACACCCATAAACTTCACTTTTAATTGACACATTAAAATTTAAGCATTCATGAAATTGATGAATTCTTTTTCTGAAGAAAGCAATGGGCACACTGAGATTGTATGTTTCCTTTTCTGTTTGTGCTATAGTAACGAAGCTTAGTTCACATTTGGAGCCTTGCATCTGAGGATAGAGGATGAGAACGTAAACTCCTTACCTAAGAACAAAGGTTTCAAGTTTGAATCCACTCACTTACCTTTCCAACTAGGCTGTGACCAAAGGTTATGAGGATGCTTTTGGCACAGGTGCTGAATGGTCCTCTCTCTCAGGGACTCAAATCCTGACTTCAGAGGTTCACAAAACTAATCACACGATGCAAAATCTTATTGTAAAAGATATGTGCATTTTCCCAAAATAAGTTAAAAATGCAAACAGATTTGTTGAGATTTAATTATTTATATTGTATTCATTAGTAACCTTTGGATAAGATTATATTAGATATACCTCATATGTTTTCATGAGGTTAATGAAATTTATGTTAACTATAAAGAAATAATATAATGTGAAAAACTGAACCTCCTCTTCTTCATGTCCTTTCAATTATTTAAAAATTTTAGCCTTCATATAAATTGATAGACTACAGGCATGAAAGTCAGTGTTGTAGACAGCTTCCTTCAGGTGTAATTAGCAATTAGAATATTCCTACAATCTAAGGACTATCGATTGCCTCTGATATAAACTTTGCAGATTAGAATTTCTCTTAAAATGAAATCTTATCTGTAAAAGCAGTTTTGCTTTTTCCTACTTACATGAAATTTAAAAGGATCTATTGCCTGCACAGTTATATGTTATCATATATGGACTTGTATGCAGAGAGATTAGAGCAGAAGAAATAGGGCGGAAGTCATATTTCTCATTTCATTTATTTTTCACTTGCCATAAAATGATGTATCATCTATGCTAGCACTCAAAAATAATCAGCATTAAGAAAATTTGATTATGCATACCATAATTGGAAATACTATGACACATCATGCATGATGCATAGAACTCACTGGTGGAAGGTACCATCCATCAGCTTATTTTCACTTTCCTCTCATTCAATACTTATCTGTTTGTCATTTCTCTATAGTGTGTCCAGCATTGAGTTAATCCTTTTCCTAACATACTGGTGTGTAAACTCCTTGAAGGCAGCACTCTTCACTCACTACAATTTGGCATATTGCAGTCACAATATGTAACTAAATGGCAGAATTGTATCCACATTATGGGACTAATATATTTTATTTTATAAATTCTGGATGCATACACAAAGAACTATTATAACCCATTCAACATCAACAATCTTAGTTTCGGCTTTAGCATTTTTGGTTTATTCGTCTCTTGTACTAGTGAGTCCCCTCCTTCATTGCCTTATTCATATTCAGCATTGGCCTCTTGAACCTTGGTCTTCAGTGTTTCATCTGAAGTCCTCTGCCAGCCTTTGTGCCATGGTTTCCTTCTGATGCCCGTCTTTTCCACATCAGAACATTCACACTCAAGAGTGGACACAGATCATTTGGTGCTTGTCTCTTTGACATTTCAGCTCTACATCAAACTGTTTTCTTAATTTTTCCTGTTGTACCACTAATGTGCTTGTACACAGATGAGAGATGAGAGGATACACAGTTGGTTTGAAATCCCAGGAATGCAGCAATCTGAAATCGCATTAACATTTGACCATGTGTCTGTTGCATAAGAGAATATTGGTTTCTACAATTTTCATCCAATGATACAAACACTTTCATTTGTAGAACCAATCTAGACAACTCCAAATGTGTTTTTTAGCATTCAGCTATATTGTGTGCTAAGTCAGACTGAGCAAAAGTCAATAAATTCATTGATCCTTTCCAATTATTTTCTCACCCATTACATTCTAATCAATAAACCCATTCTCCATGTTAATGTGAAAACTTTTACTGAAGACAGCATGCATTTTTAGGGATACTTTCATGAGCACCCTGCTTTAACATTTACATACTCAAAATCTTACATATTCACAAGGTGTTTCTGAAATAATTATCCTCTGATAAAGAAGCAAAAAACTGTCTATGCTAGATTTATTAAAGTATCTTACTAAACAATCTTAATTTTTACATATCATTTAACAACTTTTAAATGATAATCATTCTGATTCTAAGAGTTTTATCCTAGTACTAAAATAATTATGAATATAATACTTTGCTTTAAAGTATTCTCAGTGTTCCAATAAATATAAAATAATATTAATCTGAGCTCTATGAAATAAAGTATGCTCAAGTTGTCAATTTATTTGTTGGCTAACAGAAAATATAGGTCAATATGTTATACTCTAACAAATACTTCAGTTGTCCATGGGACAAATTACTAAATGATTGGACAGCAGAGATTAATTGTGAATTACACAATGGGCCAAAGAGAATGAGAAGGGCAGACAGTAAATTGAAAGCCAAAGTAGATAAGTAGATGGAATGGGGATCATATAGTCATTGGAATACATGGGTGAGATTAGCATCAAGGGGATAGGAGAGTAACAAAATAATATTATAATAATAATATGTTATCATAATATAATAAAAACATATTAAGATTATTTATACTTCCTGCAGAGGGCAATACACTGTCCGGTCCAGTTGGAGTAGATGGTTTCTATTATGATATTTTTAATGACAAGTTGAAAGAGAGTCAGGTGTATCTACTACTATCTAGATGTTCACTTATCCATATCTTTCAACACTTTGAGTCTTCATAAAAACAAATTAAGCATTTGTTACCATTATCTGGCGTTCCAGTGTGTGTGACTTTAAAAGCAAACAAAATGATTATTTGTGTGGACATTCAAACAGCTACTGTGAATTATAACAACAGAGAATCAAGGCCTCTTAACCAATTTTCAGATTGATCAAGTTTAAAGATCCAGAGCCCCTTGAATGAAGGGGTGGCCAGGTCCCCTTGAGAAAGAACACTTCTACAACCTCCAAATGTTTCAATGTTAAGCTTAGTCCTGTCCTTCCTCAGGGCTTTTTTCCTTTGCTAGGGAAAAAGGAAATAATCAGACCTTTCAGGGCCTATTAGACACTGGTTTTGAATTAACATTGATTCTGGAGGATCCCCAAACAGCATCATGACCCTCTAGTTAAAGTAGATGCTTATGGAGGTCAAGTGATTAATAGAGTTTTGGCAAAAGTTCAATTGACACTGGGTCCAGTGGGTCTCCAAACTCATCCTATGGTTATTTCCCCAATGCCAGTATGCATAATTAGGGTATGCTTAGGAGTTGGCAGAACCCTCACATTGCCTCCCTGATTTGTGGAGTGAGGGCTATTATTGTTGGAAGGCAAATTGGAAACCATTGGAGCTCCCATTGCCAGGGACAATAGTTAATTAAAAACAATACTGTATTCCTGGAGGGATTTAGAAATTAATGCCACTATAAAGGACTTGAAGGATGCAGGATTGGTAGTTCCCACCTTGTCTCCTTTTAACTCTCCTATTTGGCCTGTTCAGAAGACAGATGGATCCTGGAGAATGAGAGTTGATTATAGAAAACTTAATCAAGTGGTGACTTCAATTGCAGCTGCTCTTCCAGATGTGGTTTCTTTACTTGAGCAGATTAACACATCTGGTGCCTGGTATTCAACTATTGACCTTGCAAATGCTTTCTTCTCCATACCAGTCCATAAGAACCACCAGAAGCAATTAGCTTTTAGCTGGCAGGGTCAGCAGTATACCTTTACTGTTTACCTCAAGGATATAACTCTCCAGTCCTGTGTCATAGCTTAGTTCTAAGGGATCTTGGTCACTTGTCCTTCCACAGGCGTCACATTGGTTAATTATATTGATGATATTATGCTGATTGTTTCAAATGAACAGGAGGTGGCAAAAACTCTGGAGTTGCTGGTACTGCATATGCGAGTGTGGGGATGGGAAATAAATCCAACCAAGATTCTAGGACCTTCCACCTCAGTGAAATTCTAGGTGTTCAGTGGTGTGGGGCATCCAGGGATTTTCCTTCTAAGGTAAAGGATAAGTTGTTGTACTTGGCCCCTCCTACAATTAAGAAAGAAGCACAATGTCTAGTGGTCTAGTGGGCCTATTTGGACTTTGGAGGCAGCATATTCCTCACTTGGGTGTGTTACTTCGTCCCATATACCAAATGACTCAGAAAGCTGCTAATTTTCAGTGGGGCCCAGAACAAGAGAAGGCTCTTCAGCAAGTCCAGGCTGCTGTGCAGGCTGCTCTGCCACTTGGGCCATCTGATCCTGCAGTTGCAATGGTACTTGAGGTGTCAGTGACTGATAGGGATGCTGTCTGGAGTCTTTGGCAGGCCCTCATAGGTAAATCACAGAGGAGGCCTTTGGGATTTTGGAGTAATGCTCTGCCTTCTTCTCAGACAATTATTCCCCCTTTGAGAGACAGCTTTTGTCTTGCTACTGGGTCTTAGTGGAAACTGAATGCTTTACAATGGGCCATCATGTTACTACATGACCTGAGCTGCCCATTGTGAGCTGGGTGTTACCTGACCCACCAGGCCATAAATTTGGCCATGCACAGCAACAGTCCATCATCAAGTAGAAGTGGGTATATATATATGTGATCAGGCTCAAGCAGGGCCCTGAGGGCACAAGAAAGTTGCATGAGGAAGTTGTCCAAATGCCTATGGTTGCTACTCCTGGTACAATGCCTTCTGTCCCCAAGTGTGCACCTCTGGCATCATGGGGTGTGCCCTATGATCAACTGACTGAGGAGGAGAGGACTAGGGCATGCTTTACAGAAGGCTCAGCACTTTGCGTAGGCACATCCTAGAAGTTGACAGCTAAAGCATTAGAGCCCATTTCTGGGACAACTCTGAAGAACTGTGGTGAAGGGAGGTCTTCACAATGGGCAGAACTACTGGCAGTGCACATAGTCATGCATTTTGCTTAGAAGGAAAAATGGCCAGATGTGTGGTTATACACTGATTCATGGTTGTGTCCAATGGTTTGACTGGATGGACTAGAATTTGGAAAGAGCATGATTGGAAGATTGGTGAGAGACATTTGGGGAAGATACATGTGGATAGACCTCTCTAAATGGGTAAAGGATATGAGGATACTTGTGTCCCATGTTACTGTTCACAGTAGTAGGATCCCTGTAAGGCAGTAGGGGGGATCCCTGTAAGTTTGAAGCCACCCTGAGACTACATAGTGAATTACAGGTTGGCCTGAGCTAGAGCGAATCCCTACCTCGAAAAACTAAATAAAGGAAAAAAAAAAAGAAAACATAAAATTTGTATGGCAAAACAAAGACTTCAATAGGCAAAGAAATCCTGACCATAAAAAGAGGTGACCCACAACATACTAAATATCCAAGGACACAAGGAAACCGAATAGATAACTCTGTGGTGAACATATGTATGACCACCTGATTTTTATCAAAGGCACCAAGAACAGCATTGGAAAAAGGACTGTTTCTCCAATTGTTGGTCTTGGGTAAAGTGGTTAAAATATATAAATATATGCAGAAAAAAGGATATTCATACTTCTACTCTACATAAAAATCAACACAAGCAGAACCACAGGATAGCAATTACCTAAAGGAATATACAATATCCTTGTCAGCTGTGGCAATATGGATGGGATTAATGGCATTATGCTAAGTTATATAAACAAGATATGAAAAAGTGCATATCCATGTGATTAACCACCTATTCCATCTTGTAGATCAAGAAATAGACTAATGATCACTAGATTCTTAAAGGTTGGGGAGCAAAGGGACAGATCCAGACTTAGTAATATGAACAAAATTATAATGAGCTAATTTGAATTAGCTCAATTTTAATATAATACAGAGGAATAAATATATTCTAAAAAATGTAGTTTTTTTTAAATAATGAAAAAGGAAGATATTAAAGTAGAATAATACATAAAAATGATAAATGTTCAGAGTAGAAATACTATTCACCATTCTATATAATTGATCAATTATATATATATGTATATATATACATATACATATATATATATATGTGTGTGTACCATACTTCTTACTGTTAAATATATGTAAATATATTTCAAATAAAAATCAAAATTTGCAAAAGCATACTCTGCCAAAATAAAAAAAACATTGATTTCTTTGTTAACAAGTATTATTACAGCTACTTTTTCTAAATAGAGTGCTACAAATGGGGTGTTTATTTTGTGTCTATACCTTTACAATGTCATAGATGTATAAATAAAATTAGGATATTTATTGTTGAATTAGAATTTATTACTATTGTTACTTTGGCTTATCATAAGCTGTTTAGACTATATCAGCTGATTAATAATAAACACATTTAATTTGTCCCATTTATTAAACAGAAGTCCATAGCAAGAATTCACGTATGATGCAGCTACATTTTTTTTTCTCTCAATGTACTAAAGCACATGGGATAGTGATTGTTTAATCTGAAATCATATACAAGCTATGAACATCAAAATTTTTGAAGATTGTTGTAGAAAGAACATAGCTGTGCTATAGGTGTCTAGCTCTTTTTTTTAAGGTAGGGTCTCACTCTAGCCCAAGGTCCCAAGCTGACCTGGAACTAATTCACTATGTACTCTCAGGTTGGCCTCAAACTCAAAACAATCCTCATACCTCAGCCTCCCAAGGGCTGGTACTAAAGACACGTGCCACTACTACTGGCTAACATTGTTGTATTTCACAAAATACATGAAAAGGTCGTCTTATTGATTGTGATCATTCTGAAATTTACAAGCTTGTTACCCTTTCCTGAGTAACATTCTATCTCAGATAATCTGTGCTTTCTACTCTGTATTTACCAAGCTATTGTGGATCTGCAGTGCTGCGCACAGTGCACAGGAACCTGACATCTCCGGATTCCCTAATTCCTTCTTGTCTCAAGGCACAGGGCTGATACAACTTAGTTATCTGGATTCAGCCATTGACTCTTCATTGCTCATGACCTTTTATTTCTTCCCTATGGGTTTTTCTCTTCCCATACACAGAATGTATTCTTGTATTATTGAGCACTTACAATGAACAATAGAAAGTCCAACAAATTTGGATTGAGCTTGCCCTGAATGGCTAAGGGAAAAACAAGCCAGATTGTAAATTTCACTTAAGAACATCTTGTATTCAGAAAACAAAGTTGAAACTAGTCACATATATAGTTTGGAACTTCAAGAAAAAAAAAAGAATTATAAGAAATTGAGAAAAAAAAAGAATTTGAGGTGGCAAAGAATTCAAATTCATATTCAGTGATGAAATGATAAGGATATAGGAATAAAATCATGAGTGACAAGCGCATACCTCAATTTGTTGGGTGTCCAAGAGAGGTCTTCACATAGAATATCCAGAAAGTAGTTCTGAAATACTAGTACTGAAATAAAGTCATCGCCATTGTTATTGCAGAGGGATTATGGAAAATAACACAAGAAGAGTATATATAACACCTAGAAAATGTCTTGAGGTGGATACAAATGTGACATAAATGAATATATAGAACTTCTCTACTTGGTTGGTGTGATGGTTAGGTTTTGTTACCAACTTGATCGCTTTAATTATCTTGGGTGAGTCTCTGAGGATGTTTTCAAGAAGGGAGCCTCTCAGTAGGAGGAAGGATTTAAAGCAGATCAGGAGAGCTAGAAATTAGCATCCCTTCCTGTGTGGACAGTGCAGGAAGGAAATTACAGAAAAACTGAAAGCCATTAAATCTGGGCTAGGGTTGCAAAACCTCCATCCTCAAGCTATATAAAGGGGAAGGAGATTTCTCTCCTCAACCCCCTGCCTGTTTGTTGTGTTGTGTGTGTGTGGTGTTGATGATGGGTTTCTCTCTTTGTTTAGACCTGTGAAAAGGGACCAGTCTCTTTTTTCTTTATCAAACTTCCCCTGGATCTATAGCTTCAAAAAATCCTTTCATCCCATAAACTGTGCCTGCTTTGGAGATTTACCCCAGATGTGTGTGGCTGATTACAACACTTGATTGGAAGAAAACCATTAAAGGATATTTGGTCTAAATCAATAGAGGTTTGAGAGAAGGTAGTCAGTTAAACTTTGAATATTACTGCTTATTTCTTAATCTCTAGGATAAGGTGTATTCTTGTATGCAAAGTTTTTTGTTTTTTTTTTTTTTTTACAAATGTCAACTCTGATTACCCTAACTTTGGACAGGAATGGATTTCCCTAAATCTATAGAAACTTCTTGAAGGGAAGATGCAGCTCTATCTGAGCCTGGGAAAAATGTTTTCACACAAGATCTTACCCAGGATAACACCTGAAAAGTACCTGGGAGAGTGTTTTACATATCTGAAGGATCCTATCTCTGATAAGCCCCTTTTGAAAAGAGCTCTGCAGCCAGCCCAATCTACCCTTATATGGTCACCTATCGTCTCTTGAGAGACAGCCCCCTAAGCAGGCCCAGACCCATGCAAATTTTACCTATAGTCTTTAAAAGAGCCTGCATAGACCTTTTCCACAGACATGACTTAAGACCCAATAGAAGCCAGCCCCCTCTCCACTCCTTGCTGAATAAAGGAATCCTTGTCTGAGCTGGAGTCCAGTGTGCCTTCTGCCTTGATTTCCTTACACTTCTCATTAACAAACCTCAAAACTGAGGTGGGTAAGGGAGTTATTTTCAATTCACATTATTTCCA
>PVHP010019420.1:0-31971 GCA_004024765.1 Zapus hudsonius
GCGATAGGAAGTTAAATCCAGGTTAAAAAAATTATAGCAAAGATACCAGGGGTGGTGGTGCATGCCTGTGAGTTTAGTCTTTGGAGATCAAAGGGTGGAAGGACGGCAATTCCACTATGAGATACGTAATGATTGCCAGATCAGCCTCAGCCTGGGTTACAAAGTGAAACTCTCTCTTTCTACACACACACACACACACACACACACACACACACACACACACACACACACACACATGCTATTTACAATATACATCTTGCAAACACGAAGACCCGAGTTTGAGCCTAGTGCTGTAGTTGCAAGCCAGGGGAATCACTGAGGCTTGCTGATCTGTCAGTCTAATCTTCTTGTCAGCTTCCAAGCCAATGAGAAACCTTGTGTCAAAAAAGATGAATGGGAGCCAGGCGTAGCGGCTCATGCCTTTAGTCCCAGCACTTGGGAGGCAGAGGTAGAAGGATTGCCGTGAATTCAAGGCCACCCTGAGACTCCATAGTGAATTCCAGGTCAGCCTGAGCTACAGCAAGACCCTACCTTGAGAAACCAAAACAAAACAAAACAAAAGAATGGTGCCTCAGGAGTGAAACCCAGGGTTTTCCTCCTCACCTAGGCAAACACACAGGAACTCTCTCTCTCTCTCTCTCTCTCTCTCTCTCTCTCTCTCTCTCACACACACACACACACACACACACATGCATGCATGCAAAAATTTATAATAAAGAGTAAATGCAATAGGACATGTTCAAGTTAAACTTCATTTGACCAAAATTGAAGGAAACCTGCTGTGGTGGTTTGAATATCAGTTTATGTGCCCCATAGTCTCATGTGTTTTATTAAGCTTGTGACTTGTGTCTCCAGATGTCTGGCTGGAGGAGGTGTCACTTGGGGGCTGATCCTGGGGTCCAGCCCAAAGGTGTATTTGGGAATGGATCTGATAACAGTCCAGAGATGTGCAGAGAGGTCTGAACTCCAGGGTCCTGCTTGCTTCCTACTTGTGTTTGCTGCTTTTGGATTTTGCTGGCTGCTTGGTGGTATCTGCTTGGATTTATGAATGGGAGCCAGCTTCTTCTGCCATAGATGTAACTTCCCCTGGATCTGTAGGCTTCAATAAATCGCAGTCCTCCCATAAACTGTGTCTGGTTTGGATGCTCAACCCAGCATGGCGCCATCACAGGCACCAAAACTTTGGAAAGTTCTAAGGCTATTTCTTATCTCCTCTCCTTTGCATGAAAAACTGCTTGATATTGAAAAAAATGAAGCACACACAGGAGTTTCCCCAAACAGATTTGTCAGTGGATGGATTAATTACTTGATTAAACTTTTCCTAAAATAAACCTTCATAGTTTTGCTAGCAAAAGTCACTACTCCTCTTGGGAGGATTCAAAAGTTTCCTTCTGGTACTCTAGGGGATTGTAGCCTATGGCACACGCTGCACACACCCAATGATAAAGTCCTTAATAACTCCAGGACTGGCTGGCAGGATGATTTAGCTCGAGTCCAGACCAAGGCAATTACATCTAGCTTCCAGCTCTAACAAAATTGAAATAATCTTTATCTGAATGTTTAAAAGTATGCTAAAATTATAACATCAAATGTCAAATGTGGCGAGGACTTATCCTGCCTGTGAGTGAGGTGACAGGAAGGTGCCAGAGCCTTAATATGCATGTGGCTACCACCTAAAGGTTAAACACGTCCTCTGCGATCCAGTGTGCTAATTGTACTTTCATCGATTGCGTTGGGAATCTGAATAGCATCAGGGAAATGAAATTCTCAAGACCAGCCTTTCTGCTGGGGGCCTTCCTTTTCCTCACTGGACAAATGAGATGTTTGCAGAAGGAACTTGTCTCCAGGGGCTTGCTGTCCTGCCAAATTACTTTCTCTTTCTCATTAATTCTTGTCCTCTGCCTGGCCACACCACCCAGCCCCTTGGTACCTTCTCTTGCCCGTCCAAGTTGCATCAGCTGTCAAAAGCCCTTGCTTTCAGCGGCTGGTCTTCGATGTTCCACTGAGTTCCCCTCCCTCCCAGCCCAGAGCTCCTGGGAACCAGCCATCAAGGCTTAATTATGTCCTTCTGGAGTGGCTTGCTAATTGTCTCATTTAAGGCTCTTGTGGCTCAATTCATGGCAGATACTACTGTTTGGTTTAAAAGACATGTTGTAAGTAATTATAAGAAAATATAAGTGGATACTGATCAGAATTGCTTTAACACTGGCAAGGGGGACTGAGGATGCCACTCAGTTGGTAAAGTGCTTGCCCGGCAGGCACAAAGCTCTGGGTTTGATCCTCAGCATCACATAAATCAGGCATGGGCACATGCCCGTAATACCAGCACTCAGGAGATGGAGGCAGGAGGACTGGGAGTTCAAGGTCATCACCAGCGACAGACACAGTGAGTTTCAGGCCAGCAGAGGCTGTGTGAGACCCAGTCTCATTTAAAAACCAGACTAGAAATGGTTATTTTAAAAAGGCTCAGTTAAAAAAATGGGAGCCGAACTGTCTCTGAGAATGGTCAGGCTTTCAGTGGACTCTTCTCTCCCTTCCTTCTTCCTTTCATTATTTCCCTCCTTTTCTCAGCCCCTCTCTGTTTCCTTCCTCCCTTCCTCTCTTCCTTTTTCTTTCTTTTTATTATAAATATATTTATACAAAATATTTTTATGTATTTATCTACAAGCAGGGAGAGGCAGACAAAGATAAAGATAGAGAAAATAGGTGCACCAAGGCCTCCAGCCACTGCAAACAAACTCCAGATGCATGCGCCACCTTGTGCCTCTGGCTTGATGTGGGTACTGGTGAATAGAACTCAGGTCGTTAGGTTTTGCAGGTAAGTGCCTTAACCACTGAGCAATCTCTCCAACGCCCTTCCTTCTTCTCTATCTTCCAAATTTCTTCTTTCCTCTCTCCTGCTCTTCGTTCCTTCTCCTTCCTCCAATCTTTTCTTCTAATCCCGTTCTCCTTTCATTCTTTCTTTCCCTCCTTCTATTCCCTGCTTCCTTCTCCTTTTAATCCTTCCCTTCTTTTCCTCCATCATTCCTTCCTTCTTTCCTTCCTTCCTCCTTCTTTTCTTCTTCCTTCCAATATTTTAGTGAATATCAGTGAATCGGTGTTGTCAAGGAGCCTAGGATCTACCAGAAGAACAGTAATAAGAAACCAAACAATCACATATACAATATATGATATGTCACATGATGCCAGGTGCAAGGGAAAAAAGCTGAATGGCTGATAGTGCAGACTGTGGGGTTGGGGCAGTGCAGAGAAAGGGGTGGAGGCATGACCTCTCTGGGGAATCTGCTGTGAGCAAGCCATTCCTAGGTCAGGGGAACAGGCTTTTTTTTGGGGGGGAGGGTGCATCAAGTTCAAAGGCCCTGTTGTGGCACCGAAGCCCAAGTATTTGCAAAGCAACAGCTTTGGTTGTATGAGAGCAAGAAAGGTCCAAATACAGTCAGAGAATAGCCAGTGCTGCCCTTCCCTGCCTGTCTTCATCCACCCCATTGCTGACATCAGAATCCAGTTTCTTCAGCTTTCCAATGCAAACGGAAGACCAGCAACTTCCCAGGAATCCTCCAGACCTCCAGAGCTAGAATGGGACTCGTAGAGTAAGCAGCTAGTAGATAGGTCTCTCCATGTCTCTCTAGCGTACAGACAGCTATTGTTCAACTACCCAGCCCATATCATGTAAGAAAATTTAACACATCCCCTTGGAGATAAATTGATAGATGATAGAAAGAAAGATAGAGATAGATAAAGTGGGTTGCTATAAGAATATAATATATAATATATAAATATATTATTATGGATATGTTATATATTGTATTGAATATATTGCAAATATAATATATATTATGTTGAATATGTATTAGTAACATAATATATATTATTTCATCAGTTCTTTCCTCTAGAGAACCCTGACTAATACACTCTATCATTATTTCTTATGTGAATTGCTAATGCAGGTTGTGTTAGTTACTTCCCTCGTTGTTGTGTTGTGATATAAAATCTGACAAAAGCAACTTAAGGGAGGGAGGGCTCACTTGGGCTCACAGTTTCAGAGATGCAGTCCAGAGGAGGGAACAGCATGGCAATTAGGAGTGCCATTCAGCTATCACATTGAATACCTAGGAAGCAGAGAGATGAATGCTGGAACTCAGCTCATTTTCTCTTTTCCTCCATTTTTCTGTCCTAGGCCCCTGCTCACAGGTGGTGTCATTTACAATTAGACTGGGTCTTCCCTGCTTCGTTAAACCTCTCTGAAAATGTTCTCAAAAAGACCCTGAGATGTGTCTCCTAGGAGATTCCAAGTGCAGTCAAGTTGATAATGAAGATTTTAACCACTGACTCTACTGTATTCCCAGAGAAATGAAAGGTCTGGAGAACCACCATAAAGTTCCATCTCATTTATTTGCGAGTGAGCGCGCGCGCGAGAGAGAGAGAGAGAGAGAGAGAGAGAGAGAGAGAGAGAGAGAGAGAGAGAGAGAGAGAAAGAATGGGTGCTCCAGAGCCT
Source organism: Zapus hudsonius (assembly GCA_004024765.1). Classification (NCBI taxonomy): domain Eukaryota; kingdom Metazoa; phylum Chordata; class Mammalia; order Rodentia; family Dipodidae; genus Zapus; species Zapus hudsonius. Next base: position 4,496 of record PVHP010019420.1, read on the forward strand.
CTAGCTACTGCAAATGAACTCTAGATGAATGTGTCACTTTGTCATCTGGCTTTATGTGGGTTCTGGGGAGTTGAACCCAGGTCATTAGGCTTTTCAGGCAAGCACCTTAACCACCAAGTCATCTCTACAAATGTATCTTTTAATGGGTGTGATATTTAAAATGGGAAAGTTGGCCTGTGTGTGTGGAGTGTGTGTGTGTGTGTGTGTGTGTGGCAATAACTCCCCAAGAGCCATATCTTGGTCTCTAACCATCATTTCTCTTTTATAAGAAGAAACTAGGAAGTCTGGGTGCTGCCTAAAACAGTCTGCTTTGTAAGAAAACTAAGGGAGAGCACGAAGATTAATCGGGTCATGTATAAAGGACACAGAACCCAGCTGGAGGAGGCATCAATGCACGAATCTCTGACTATTTGAGCATCAAAGAGGGCAATATTAGTAATAGATATTAGCACATTAAAAAATTAATGAGGTTATAGTGATGAGGAAGTCAAGAGAAAGCACAAGAGAGGGTGGAAGGGGAGAAAATGAAAGGATAAAAGGGTAAAGAGTTGATTCTTTTCAGGACCATGTCAACTAGTAAGAATGGAAGGAACATGGATGAGAAAAATCATGCCAGCAGAACCAACGATGATTTAGGCAGCTATAATCAAGGAATTCTGTAAAAGGCCATTACAAAAGAAGATAGTCATATAAGCTAGAATTATCATGCAAACCTCCTGCCCACAGATTATTTATGGTAGTAATCCTATGTTACCCACAAGGGATATGTTCAAGACTCCCGGTCACTGGCTTAATTTCAAGTAGTGGCAAACTCTTTGTATAGTATGTTTTTCTTACACATATCTATAATGAAACCTATTTTACAAATTAGTCCAGTAAGATATATATTTTTAATGTATTTTTCCTTTATTATCCATAATTAGATACATTGGTATCTTTAGTTCCCCACTTTCCCTCTTCCCTGTCCCCAATCAGCTCCTCCATTGGTAGTCTGGATCAGTCCATGGGGTAGGGGGTTATGGATAGCCTAGGAGTCAACCCGGTTCCACCCCCCCTTTGTATGTTGTGATGAGGGGGGGGCATGTCTCTGGAAGTTCTCCCCCATCATGTCCCTCCAGTAAGATATTAATAGCAATAATAACAATATGTATTTTAGGCAGGGTCTTATGTAGCCCAGGCTTGCCTCAAATTCACTATGTAGCTCAGGATAGCCTTGAACTCTTGATCCTCCCACCTCTACCTCCCAAGGGCTGGGATTACAGGTGTGCAACAGCACGCCTGGTTTATGTGGTGTTGGGAGTGGAACCCAGAGCTTTGTGCATGCTAGGCAAGCACTCTACCCACGGAGCAACATCTCTCTCCCTTATCACAATGTATTATAATGAGAGCGATGTGAATGTGACCCTCTTAAACCCTTATTTTGTTGGTATGTTTCACTTGAAGGAACTACTTTCCAGCTTCTCATTGGTGCATCTGAGCTGTCAGCACCCCTGTTCTTACTCCTTGAGGTCATCACTAAGTAAAATAACATCACTTAATTGCATGCAATGCAGTATCAAGCAGTTAATATCTGATCACCAAGATGGCTGCCGAGTGACTGCTGGGGAGAGAGCATATATGATGTGGCTATGCCAGGCCTCAGGAGCAGGACAGTGAGGCTTTACATAGTCCTATTCAGCATAGCAAGCAATTAAAAACATGTGGTTTGTTTATTCCTGAACTTTTTGAGTTACCATTTTCAGACCATGGTTGAACAGGAATAACTGCAAGTCCAGAAAGTGAAACCTTGGGTAAGTGACTCTATTATGTGGGAAAATACATGGGTACAACGAAAAGAACCACCAACATCATGGCAATCACCAGTCATTTCCTCAGACTCTGCCCTGCGAGGGAAGTTGAAATAAGGGCTCTCCTGGTGGGAAGCAATAAGAAGTATCAATATGGGTGTAATGTTCTGGGCTGTGATGCTTAACGAGGATCCAGTCGTGGCCAAACAAAGCAAGTGAAAGAATTGTTTTAGAGAAAAAGACTCTAAAGGAATGTCTCAGGTCAGCTTTGTTTCGATTCTAGGTGGAAGAGGCTCAAAAAGCTGCAGAAGAGCTGTGGAGACAATGGAGAAAGCAGAAATGATACCACTAGGTTAACGTTCTCAGATGCGAGTGCTGTGAAGTAGTTATTTATGATAATAATTAACAATTAATAATATTATTAATTATTAATTAATATAATAATATAATTAATAATGATAATAATTAATGATAATAACGATGTCTGTATAATACAATATAAAACATTATATATTTATAATAGTTCTTTTGAATGTGTGTATGATGTGGGTGTGCACATGCCGTGGTGCACCTATGGAAGTCAGAGGATAACCTTGGGCCATTGGCTCTTTCCTTCACAGAGTCTCTCTTGTTTTGCCTATGGGAAGGCCAAACTGGCTGAGCCGGGAGCTTTAGAATTCAGACAGCCTCCATTATCATAGGTGGGTTAGGGTTACAGACATGTGTGCCACATTGTACCTGGCTTTCCACCAGCAATGGGGATCTGAGCTGTGGCTTTTAGGCTTGTTCAGCAAGTGCTTTTAACCACCGAGCCATCTCCTCAGCCCACTGTGAGGTGGTTCTGTACAATATCCTCATTCTCCATGCCTCTCCAGGTGCACACCAAAGATCATAGTGTCTGCAACTTATTTCAAATGGGAAAGAGAGAGGGGGGATATGGATCTAGCTGAAGGATTTTAAAAAGCACAAAGGACAAAATGCTCTAAAAATTGGAGAAGGGCTGGAGAGGAAGAAAGAGAAGGCAGAGTGTTTGTGGATTAAATCACCCAGAAGGCTACAGGGAAGGAACGATCCTAGACCTTCTTTTTCATTCCTTCTCCAGTCCAGAAAGCCCCTCAAAAACAAAGCTCTTGGGGGTACACAGGAGAAAATCCAGCCTAAAGCAAAGCTGGGCACGTAGTGAATGAAACAGAATTCCCATGATAAATCCAGCCTTTCCCATCAGAGCTTAATATTTCTGAATACCACATATTATACACACACATGTATGTGTACCTACATCTATAGTGTGTATACAGACATGCATATATGTGTATATATGTAAGTATATATACACAAAACAAGCAGTCTTCCTATGCATCTTCCTTTCCTATCCCTGACCAGCCCATCAAAGATGACAGAATGTACCATTTAAGCAATGATTCCTTCCAACACAACTATTACAAAACACTTAGCACTCCTTAGAAATGATTATATGTTTTATTTAAATATTTATCTTTCTCAAATTTGACTGAAAATCTATAAGTAATTAGTTACCAGCCCAGATAACAGGGTGACAGGCAGTTTCCTTAATTTTCTATGCAGTCAACGGGTTTTAACTCAGAAATTATTCTAGTCACGGCATCCTTCAAAGGTCTAAATGAAAAAAAAAAAGTTAAATGCCTTAATATCTTTGAGATTTGCAAAGATATTTGAGGATTTGCTGAGGGATTCGGTGTAGGATGAAGAAAGTGTTTTGTTAGCAGGAGACTAACTCGCGTCTCCAATTTGAAAGGCAACGTGAAATTTGAACGCACAAAGATGGTGAAGACGACAGAGTACTGAGCAATCAGTTGTGTTTCAACTGCAGCCTGTGCCTTTGAGGCCTCAGTTACGCTGGCTCAGAGGACTATGGGCTTGCGTGCTCCCCTCCTCTGGCAAGGGTAGCCAGAGCGAACAAGGATCAAATGCAACCCAACAAACACTAACTGGCTAAATTAACAGTGATGTGCAAGCCCTTCCCCAGCAAACCCACACCAGCGAGCTCAGATTTGAAGCCTGGGGTGTGCATACCACACGCATAGGGAGCTGGCTTGTGTCCTGAATGGGGTTGTATTTCTCATGACATCATAGGACTAGCTTGCTGGAATCCTAGGCTAGGTCATCCTGGCTAGCTGTCCTGCTTTGGCCTGGCAGTAGTCTGTATCACTGGGGAGTGGAGTTTCAGATTTTCAGTGCAGAAAAAAAAAAAAAAAACACCTTAGCTCTAGTTAATTCACCCATTCTAGAGGCTGTTTTTGGTTGGGTGCTTTCTGTATAGCAACAAGAAAGCTGACTGCAACATTTCTCTTTCATCCATGTCTGCCCCTTTCTAGGGAAAACAGACACTTCCTTTCCAAACTGCTGCAGGATTCTGCTCCGGCCACTTGCTGTCTTGGCCAGTTGAGAAGCTGTCCCCAAGAGACAGCATGTATGACTAAGAGGTCAGTCCTAGCTTAGAGGCCACAGCTTTCCTGTCTCTGCTATAGAATAGAATTATCTGCTCTTCAAATCTCATTGGTTCTGGGGGTAGGAACACTACTTCCTGGTGATTAGTCTAAGAAACTGTCTCAGGTCGTATAGCCATGCAGACATCCATGTGTGTGCATGCATATGCTTGTGTGCCCAGGAACACACATGCATATCTAACTGCACATGTGGGGGGAGAACTCATGTCAACACATTTACAGACCAAATGAATGCTACCTCCTCACCCACCTTCCAAAGGGCAGTGACTATTGCTGAGGTATTTGCTCTGTATGCTAAGAGAAGGCATACAGAATTATGGGTGACAGATGAGAGACAGGAGGGAAGGAAGAAGAATTGTTAATCACACACACACACACACACACACACACACACACACACACACACACGGTCTACACATTCTCCAACCTTGCACATGAACTCATTAATCCTTATAGCGCTCCTAAGCATTAGCATTCCTTTATAGACAGGAAGCAGGAAACAGACATAGAGAGACTAAGGGGCTTTATTGGATCTGGGCACCCTGGGTTCTAAACTCTCACCAAGGGAGTCTGAGCTATGCAGGTGCCAGGCTTGGATCCTCATTCGCAGTGTCTGGTGGGAGAAGTCACTCAAGGCAAGTGAGTTGACCAGCCTCAGCCAATCACTTCCATGCAAGAATTGGGGCTTCTGCTACCAGGACTTCATATTTTTTAGTGAACCAAGAAAAACAGATATCCAGATTTAGGCAAAATGTTCATATTTTAAAAGTACTTTGCAGGGTGAGAAATGTAGCTCAATCCGTAAAGTGCATGCTTAGCACACACAAAGCCCTGTGTTCAAGCCCCGAGCACCATACAAACCAGATGTGGTGGTGAACACCTCTAATCCCATGCTTGCCTATAGTATATAAACCAGATGTGGTGGTGCACACCTCTAATTTATGCTGGCCTAATCATGTAAACCAGATGTGGTGGTGAACACCTCTAATCCCATCCTGGCCTACATCATATAAACCAGATGTGGTGGTGCACACCTCTAATTGCAACATTCCTGATTCAAGAGAATCAGGAGTTCATCAACAAGTTTGAAGCCAGCCTGGACTACATGAGATAATGTATCCAATGCAAATCACCTGTTGACATGGACTATGAGCTCCCTTTAGAGCAGACAAGGATCGGAGTGGGACTTGATTTTCTTGGGATGCCCAGTGTGTGCCAGAACTGCATGCGTTCTGGAACCCAGTCATCACCCCACCTGGAGATCTCCATTGTTTCAGTTAGACTGTCTGACCAGTGAGCCCCAGCCATCTTCCTGTACCTGTCCCCCTTAGCCCTGGGGTTCTAGGCACACCCAACCATGGTTGGCTTCTTACATGAGTGCTGGAGACCCAAACTCAGGTCCTCACACGTATGAAGCAACTGCTTTATCCACTGAGATACCTCCACAGTCCTGGCTACAGATTCTTTTTTAACTTTTTATTAATAGCTTCCATAATTTTAGACAATAAACCATGATAATTCCCTCCCACCTCCATTTTCCCCCTCTCAAATCCACCCTCCATCACATCCCCTCCCTCTTGTAATTAGTCTCTATTTTGTTTCGATATCATCATCTTTTCCTCCCATTATGAAGGTCTTATATAGGTAGTGTTGGGCACTGCAAAGTCATGAATATCAATGTCATTTTGTGTCTGGAAGATTGCATTGTAAGCAGTCCTAACCTTCCTTTGGCTCTTAAAATTTTTCTGCCACCTCTTCCACAATAGACCCTAAGCCTCAGGAAATGTGATAGAGATGTCCCAGTGCTGAACAGTCCACTGTCATTTCTCAGCTCTATGGTGTCTTTTGAGTCATCCCAGTGGTCACCACCATCTGAAAAGAGAAGCTTCTCTAGCCAAAAGTGAGAGTAGCATTAATATAAGGGTATGCGCATTAAAAAACACTTTGAACACACTGTTCATAGGCAATTTGGTGGGTGTAATATATGCATTTAGCCAGGCAATAGCAAGCATTACTCCCCTAGGGCTCATGACCTCTCCCACCATAGGCTTTTTACTAGGTCTTTAGTACTAGGCATGTATTCCTTTCTGAGGAGTGGGCCTCCAGTCCAATTAGAGAACAGTTGGTTTTCCCCATAACAGACGCGTCACTATTGCACCAGTTGGCACATTTGGCCTGGCTGGCGAATCCCAAGGCTTGCAAGGTCCACTGTTGTTTACCATCATTAATGACTTCTCTCCCCATAGGGCTGCATGCAGCCACAGTTTTTTTCCAGCTTTCTGTTGGCTGGTTAACAGGGAGGAGGTTTCTAGTGCAGGGCCAGCTTGATTTCTCAAGGACCTGCAGCCCAAGCCTGTGTGGTCTTCAGCAATAGGGTCTTACCATCTCATTCTGGTGAGCCTTGGTAATGGCCTGTAATGTTTTGGGGGCCTCAGGAACCTCCCTGGACAACAACTCACTGGAAGGTATCCCATCCCTGGCACTGAAAATTTTCTAGTAATAATCTATGGCTTCTGGGTGTGCCATTATCCAAAGAAGTAGGTTTCCATATGGTTTATTCTAAGCCTCTTAAAGTTTGGTTAACCCTCCTCCCACCACTCCTTACTCAATACCTTCCCTTTACCCTACTTAGGTCATTGTACCCCTAGTAATCTGATTCAGATTCTTAATGAGGCAAGAGCCCATCTCCAAACCCTGTGCTAATTCCTAGAATGAAATTTTGGTTCTAAAATTCTTTCATGTTTGTGATGTCCTGAGTAGAATCATCTAAACACTGTCAAAGCCATGGGAAGCAGAAGGATGAGGGCAGGGATTAAAAGTACAATGAGTAAGACAGACATGCCTGGCTCTGAATCTCAGTGTTGCCACCTACTAATTGTGGGATGTTTATGAGTCATCCAGTCTGAGTCTTGGTGTCCTTGACTACATAATGAAAATAACAGAACCAACTCCTAGGGTGTTTGTGATAGTGAAATGAGATAGCTCATGCAAAATGATTTCTAGCACTTGGCTAGGCTCCAGATGGGTAACTGTCGTTATTGTTTAAAAGTATCCCGCTGGTTATCAGAGCACATGCATCTTGCTTTACAGTCTCCTAGCCTCAGCTAGCCATTGCAACGCTACTGCTGTGTAATAAACCACCACACAACTCAGTGGCCTAAAACAATTGTAGGCTCTCAGTCTTCCTCCTGGGGGTTAGTTCGGTACTGTTGTTCCAAGTTGGGCTGGACAGGGTAGCTGTGGGATACATTTGGGTCCAGATCTGCCCCCACAGGTCTTGGACATTTATGCCAAGCATAGTTCACACCCCAGCCCACATCATGTTCAAGCAATGACATCAACTAAACCCAAACTCAAAGAGTTGGAGATGAATCACAGAATGGCATGACGAAGGGTGCGGATACCAGGACGGTGAAGAATAAGGTCCAATCACTCAGTGAGTCAGTCATACTTCCTCCCACCTGGCCAGGAAGAAACTGCCATTCTTTTTGCAGGGATATGATTTTTTTTTGAAGAATTATCAGTCAATGTTCTTTGATCTCAAGCCACAAAAAACATTTCTGGCCAGTTTTATATTAAAAAAGAAAAAGAATGGGGAGAAGGGCCACTAGACAGAGAACTTGGTGGAAAGCCGGAGAAACGGAAGAGAAGAGAACATGGTACAAAGCAGGTGAAGGATTCAGTCTGTGAGGCCTGATCAGCTCTACTGGGCACCGACACCTCTGCATAGTATTTGCACTATTCCAGGCCTGGTTCTGAGACCCTGACAAACATCCATCCAGGAGTGCTGTATCTCAAGAAGCTGTGAGGGAAGCTGTGACCCTAGCTCACAGAGTGGCTTGTCAGGATTAAGTAAACACATGGAAACACTTAGAATTTTTGGCCCACAAAGAAAGTTCAATAAATGTGAGTTGCCATCTCTCAATGATCCACACTCTAGTCTACCTGGTAGCTGGCTCCATGAAAGAGCAAGATTATAAACCTTCAAGGCTATATTCCAGTTTTTTCAAATTCACATTAAAAACGGGACTCCTCCCCCACACAAGGATTCTATGTCAGCACACCTCAGAGAGACATGCACATCCATATGGAAGGAGAAATAAGAAAAAAGCTAGATTATTTTGGGCAGTTTCAGTTAGACACGGTCCCAGAGAGAACCAATGCCACCTTGCCCTGGCATAACTGGAATTCTTGACTGGAATGGAACTCTAGTCTGATCAAGTGCCCCCTGCTGCCCACAGTCTAACATGCTATCAGCCTTCCCTACCCAAGTAGGCTGGCTCTGGGGTCCACCCTTCAAATCTACAAATCAATCAGGTCTTCCCTTTATATACCTGAATCTGAGGAATGAATACATTTCCAGTCAATTATAAAGGCTGCTTTGGCCTTCTTTGGCTCTCTCTGTGAGTGATTCTCCTGGCCTTACCCTGTGCTGCTTGGATACATGTGAGTCTGGCTCCCCGCTCCACTAGCTGGGTGGAGGGGGGAGATGCAGAGTACTATTTCTTGGTCTGAGTAATTCTCTGCTTGCCTCTGTTTTGAACCTTGGAGTAACTTCTCACTTTAATTACATGCATGATTTTCCTCTGGTCTCTGAATCTACCATGTATATATTTCTCTTATACTCCAGATCGATCATGTGATGCTTTCTCTAACTCTAGGCCTGTTACCTGTGTAACTTCTCTAAACATGGGGTAACCATGGGTGTAAATTCTCTTTATTACTCACTTCTCATCTGAAATTCTTGGTCTCTGCTTTGATATTTTCCCTCTACTATTCTTCCTTCAGCTCCTACCAATTTTTCTTAAATGAACTTTAAGAACAGTGTTATCCATGTGTGTGTTTACTATTTCCCATCTGTTTATAACTCTGTTCTAATCTTCTTCCTAGATCCAAATTTCCCTTAAATAAACCCCACAAGTTGTGATTTCTCCCTAAATAAACTTAATAATTCATTATTTATCCTTCCTGAGGACCCAAAACTTCATTCATTAATTTGTGGTATGTGTCATGGAGTTGGTTTTCAGTAGCAAAGGCCCTGACATGCCAATATTCTCTCTCAAATAAATAAAAATACTGGGAAAAAAATCAGCTCCCCTTCAAAAGGCACAATCAGAAGCTTGTTCACCAAGGCCAAGAGGAGGGATAGGGTACAGGATGTTAGTGACAGATGTGTGGCCTCAGGGTGTCTTGGGCACTCCATCTCTGTCACTTTTGTATGCCAGGAGAAAACCCTGTTCTCTGACTAACAAATTCTCTTTCAGTGCTGCCCAAAATGGTGGTCAATGACCACATGTATGTAGGGAACACTAGAAAACAGGCTAATTACTGAGTGTTGTGATTTGAATATAAAATGCCCCCCACAGACTTAGTGTTGTTGGCACTATTTGGGAAGCTTCTGAAATCTTTAGGAGAGTACAGTCCTCAAACCATGAGCCAAAATAATCTCTTCTTTCCTTACGATGCTTCTCATTGGATATTTGACCACAGCAAGGAGACAGTAACTGACACACCATGCAGCCCAGCTGGAGTTTGAACTCATGTCTATCTGAATGCCGTTTCCCTTGAAAGCCTCTTGAGGGAAGTGCAGCTAAAGGTTTTGATACCTGCCACAATGACACTGTGGGAAGCTTGAGGGTAGCTTGTCAAGCTGGGGCCCTACAGCATGGTTAACATAGAGAATGTAAGCCCATACTCTGAGTTCTCCAGTTCTGGCAGAACTCACCCATTTCTCCCATGTGCTATTCTGCAGGTGTTTTTCTCTATGACCTGATGTCCACACAATTAATTTCATCTGACAGATAGGAAAGGGGTCTCTCCTGCTGTGGTCCCTAAAGCTGCCTGGACAGTGAATATTGATTTTTGGGAGCCAGGAAGGCGGTCTCATTTGTGAGTCAATTCAGAGACAAACCACTTCTTTGAGTGGCATCCAGTGATGCTGAAGGATGGAGCTTTGTCCTTTTGGCTGGCGCCCTGGGTGTGAGGGGAGGCAGGGCTCCCAGCAGACTGCCAGGAAAAGGTTAGGAGCTCCACACAGCATCCTCGATAAATGCTGGGCCCTCTCTCTGAGAAGAGTGTCTGAGCAAAGTGCATGTGCTCCTGATTAATAGCTCCATGGTTTACCTCCTTAGGGAGGTCTGAAGGGGCTCTTAATTATCTCAGCCCTGTGTCCTGCATTGGAGAACAGGCACACCCATGCACTGTCATTGATCTAGGGAAGGAATTGTCCTGCATTCCAACACTCAGGTAGGTCCAAGCTGCCAGCTTCTGTCCCTACTGTCTCCTGACTCCCATGGGAGGGCCAGGAAAGCCTTACATGAATGGCTCATTCCATTTTCTTTCTTCCACTACTCACAAAACACTTGCAGGCCCTTGCAGAAATATCAGCACAGTAGACTCCTCTTTTCCTGGGTATGGGGGACAAAGTGACAGTAGGTTGAACACTCCTCAGAGCAAAATCCTAGTGAGTCAAAGGACCTGATTCACTTTTTACAGGAGTTGAAAGAAAATGTCTTGTTTCTCTGTCTTCATTTTGTTTGGCTTTATTATGCTAAAATATATGTGGCATAAAGTTTCCTAGTGTTGTAGTCAGCCACATGCAGCTGGGATGAATCTCCAAACCAGGCATAGTTTATGGGAGAAAGGATTTATTGAAGCTACAGATTCAGGGGAAGTTCCATAAAGGCTAAAGAGGCTGCCTCCTTTCACAGGTCCAAACAGAGAGAGAAACCCATCACCAGCACCACACATACACACCAATAAACAGGCACCAGGGAGCAAGTGAGAGATTTCCTTCCCCTTCATATAGCCTTAGGATGGGGTCTTGCAAACTTTTCCCAGATTTGTTGACTTCCTGAGTCTCTGGAATTTCCTTCTTGCACTGCCTTCCCAGGAAAGGATGTTTGTTTCTAGCTTCTCTGAGTTTCCTTACATCCTGCCCCCTACTGAGAGGCTGCCTTCCTGTGAACATCCCCAGAGACCCACCCAAGATAATTTAAAAAATCAAGCTGACAACAAAACCTAACCATCAACTGGTATTAGGGCTGGAGATGTAGCTCAGTTGACCAAGTGTTCTCATAGCTCACACAAAGCCCTGGTTTAATCCACCATACCACATAAACTGGGCATGGTGATGCATGCATGTAATCCCAGAACTCAGGAAGGGGAGACAGAATGTTCTGGATTTCAAGGTTATCTTCAGGAACATAGAAAGCTCAAGACCAGCCTGGGATATATGAAATCCTATCTTAAGAAGAAATTAAAATTTTACCATTAGTGACATTTAGTACTTTCAAAACTGTGCAGCTGTGACCTTTAGTTTCAAGACATTTTTTCATCTCCCCTGAAGGAAACGTTATGAGTAGTCAGTTCCCACCCACTTCTTCCCAGCCTCCAGCAACCACAAGTCTCCTTTTTGATGCTGTGGACTTATCCCTCTAGACGATGGTTCATATAAATGGATCACACGCTATCTGGCCATTTGTGACTGGATCCTTTCACTTGGCACAGTGACTTCAAAGGCGACCCCATGTTGTAACATGTGTCATCACTGTTTTCCCCTTTATGGCTGAATAATACTCTATCGTGTGGCTCTATGAAACATGGTTTATCCTTCATCCTGTGCCGGACACTGGGCTCACTCCTCCTTTTGGCTGTTATATGAGTGTTACTATGAATACTGATGGGAAAGTGTTTACTTGGACACCCGTGTACTCATAAGTTATCTTTCTCACTGTTAGAACAAAATACCTGACAAAAGCAACGTAAGAAGGAAAGGCTTATTTCAGGTTGCAGTTTGGGCTAGCAGCCCACCATGGCGGGGAAGGCACTGTCGTGGGAGAACGGGGCAGAAATGCTCACACTGCATCTGCTGTCAGGAATTAGAGAGATGAACACAGGTGCTCATCCAGTTCTCCTTTATATGCATCCTAGGATCCCGGCACATGGAATGGCATCACCCACATTTAAATTGAGTCTTCCCACTTCAAATAACCTAGTATAGAAAACCCCTCCCAGACATTCCACGGAGATGCTAACTCCCATCAAGCTGACAACACTAACCATTGCAATCTGATTTCAATAAAATAATGTCATTTTGGGGGTATGCAGGACTATTCTCTCTAGTTGTCTTTTTTCCAATTTCATTGCTACACGGTAAAAGCATACTGTTCTTCCCCTTGATGAAATGCATGCTCATTTGCACCTACAACGGGTCACTCTAGCAGAGACCTTGTAGCCTCAGCAAGGGCCATGGCCTTACTGACATCGTCCAGGGTGTAGACTTCAAGTGTGGTGCTCTCACAGTGACACTGGAGTTGCCAGGGTCAGAGCCTGAGCCCTGGTGGCCATAGCAAGCTAGGTTCAGCCAGTCATCCTCAATAGGAGGATGTGAAGATATAAGCCTTAGTGACAAGGAGTGGTCATGTTGGGAGGAGGAACAGAGAGGTCCAGTGAAGCCCAAGTCCATCTTCAGGCTCCTGACAGAAGATTTAGGTTTACACAGAGGGCAGTCCTGGTCAAGGCATGTTCCTGCTCATCGCTGATCTGTTATTGTCTCAACTCTGCTCTCTCCTTCAAGATGGTCAGAAAAGTTGTGAGAACTGTACGAGATCTCTTTTCTGGAGACAAGTTCCTCCTTTGGCTGACACCAGACTTCAGCTTTTTACTTCTCTCAGCATAAGATTCCAATTTCTTGGGGTTCATTGTTTCAATAGTCTGATAGCCAAATAGGAAGAGATCATCAAAGTGTCTCTCTTCAGAATATCTTCATTCCTGCCGGGACAGTTACAACAGCCTCGGTTTCTCTACATTCCTTTCCATTTGTTCATTCTTGAATTTATACACGTTTGCCAAAACTACCCAACTAGTGCCCGGTTTGAACCTGCACACAGGACGTTAAAGCTGTCACCTGGTAGGGTCCTTCTCCAGGAGCATTTGTTGAAACCTATGACTCCTGCATGTCTACAGAGGAGCCTTCCACCAGCATCCTTTAAAAAAATGTAGTGGCCCTTGAGGGCAACAAGGCCAGAGGTGAGTCACAGGGTCCCAGTCCCTGGGCCTGACACTCAAAGCTGGTTATCTGGGGCACAGGCAATATTATGGCCTGTAGGATTCCTGAAATAGCCGGGTCACTACTGCAAAAACACTATCTGCAAGCTTGAGAATCTAGAAGGAGTGAAGCCCTTTGGTCAGTCCTACCTGAACGGAAGATTTTAATCGTGGTAAGCTCACTTTATAGGTAGAATGGAGGAGCTCCTCTAGTCCAGTTATTCTCTTAAACAGACCAAGAGATGGAGGCCAAGACATCATATGGGTAGAGAAAGCATAGAACCAATCCAGAAGTGGTTTGGGTGGTCCACTTTGTTGTGTAGCTATTTCCTACAGCTTGAAACATTCCCTCCTAGATAGACGTTAATAAGACTCAAGAAGTAAACAAAATTTGCAAGGCTCAGGAAACTCCCGGAGTTGACAGCATTCACAAGGTCAATCCCCTGAGTTTATATAGGCAGTTACCATTGGTGGGACGAGGAGACCTCACAGCCACGCTGCCTGCAAGTTGTATAGTGAGCTCCAGGGATCTGGCTTTCAAGAGTCCTCACTCATGCTGCAGAGGCTTTTCAGTGATAAAGCTGCCTTTGAGTCTTCCATGAAGTAAGTAATCCTTCACTCATACCCCAGTTAGTGACCCCAATAAGCTCTCTGGTTCACTAAGCTAGACTTGGGTAGAATTGTTTCTTTCATGTGTACTTGGTGCCCTAGCTGGGGTGATTAAATATTTGCTTACATTTCCCCAGGGAAAGTCACACTGTTATGGGAAACTGAGTCACACAAAACCAACACTGGAGATAGAGTGGAGAGTCAGAACATTTATTCATGTCAACATGGACTCAGGGAAATAACTTCTAAAGCCTGAATACTGAGCTCTGATAGCTCAGAGGTTTTGTAGACAGTATGGCAGGCAATTTCACATCATCTTAAAGTCTTTATACTATTGGTGGGTTAAACTTCTGTGCTCTGTGACTGGGAACTACAAGCATAAAATTTCAGAAGTTCAGGAGAATTTGCTTATGGCTGCACTAACCAGATAACATACAAGCAGGGTGTAGCCACATACATAGGAGACTCAGGGTGATGCTGTCTCCCTGGTCAAACTTATACAATAGAAACTGCTTAAGCATGTCATCTGGATCTGATTTTTCCTTTGAATATGTTCTACCACAATGCAATACTCATGCTGCCCGACAGCTCCTGCTACCTGCTATTCCTGGTACCTGACTGCTACCTGCTACCTGCCACCCCTGCTACCTGACTGCTACCTGCCACCCCTGCTACCTGATGCAAATGAACTCCAAATGCATGCGCTGCCTTATACATCTGGCTTTTAGTGGGTTCTGGGGAATTGTACCTGGTCTTAGGCTTTGCAGGCAAGTATATTAACTGCTGAACTATCTCACCAGCCTAAAACCACCTTTTTGTAGCAAGAGGTTTTTTTTAATGATCTCAAGCCGCATGGAGTTCATAGAGTTTTGAAGTTTGAAGGCAGGAGACATGCTGTAAGAGTTCTAGAGGTCTCTCTCTCTCTCTCTCTCTCTCTCTCTCTCTCTCTCTCTCTCTCTCTCTCTCTCTCTCTCTCTCTTCTCCCTCCTTCCACCTGGCCATGCTCCAACTAGGTCTGGGGTTCCTGTAATGGTAATTGAGTACTGCTGAGCTAAGAAGAAATCCCATCTTCCTCCAGCCCTCACCTTAGTCACCTACGACTACTTCCTAAAAGGACAGTCTTCTTCCTCCTCATGACCCTGAAGCCCCTTTCTCTCCCCCCTCTTTGGCTCTCTTGCTCTTCTCTTCTTCCACCCGTTACAATAGTTTTGATCTCAAGAAATGGTTTGTCTCGTGCTTTTATCTTGAATATCAAGCTGACACATACTGAGGTTAACCAGGGGAAAGGGGGACAACTTGTTCTAGAATCCAGGTTGCCTGTCCCCAGGCTGTAGAGCACTGCTCTGTGTCCTCATAAGCTGCCAGCTCATCAGACAGACTCAGTGCTCCCTGTTGTCTCTGTGATTTTGTTTACAAAAGACATTTGCAGCCACTTTCCCAAGGGGGCACATCTGTGAGCAGCTCCCTCACATCAAAGCGGCCACCCCAAGCCCAGGGTTCTGTCCAATTTCTGAGGCTTTCTGGCTGCAGGAAGGCATGCTAGCTGAGGCAGAGAGACCTGAAAGGGAAAGGGCCAGCTGTGACCTTAGGGTGGACCTCATGGTGAGGGGAAGTAAGACTAAGCTGTATCTGTATCATGTAAGCATGGGTGGAAACCAGCCAAGCAAGAAAGTCATGCGCTTCCTGGTGTAGGACATTTCTGGAACCCTGCAGGGTGCCCCAAATGGGCTTTTAAGCCTCTGGGGGTAGTGCTGCACTCTGGAGAAACTTGAGAAAAGATTGACAGGCCCCAGAGGCTTGCTGTCCCCCCACCTACCACCACCCCCAAAAAAGCCAGGAAAAGTGGTCTATGGGCACAGGTGACTAGTCAGTGGACAAACCAGGGTCAAGTAGGGGTGAGGTTCTGGTGTGCTATTTGACCACAGCCCTCAGGGCATCTCCAGGGGGAGTTAAGGGTTTCTAGAGAAAACCAGGTGGACTATGTATGTGGTCCTGTGTCAGTGAGAGCAATTCAAGTCTTTGGAGATGCCACTTTTCTCATTTATTTAATGGCAATTAAAGAGGGATGAGGAAGATCATCGGTTTAAGCTATTTCCCTTTGGAGATTTAAAAAAATTTTATTGTATATGTATGTGTATGTTTGCATGTTTGTATGTGTGTAGGCACACATCTATGTACAGGTGTGCAGGCATGTGTATGCAATTGTGTGTGTCCTGTGTGTGCGTATGTGTGTGTGAGAGAGAGACCATTGGTTAGAGGTTGTGTTGAGGGTCTTCCTCAGTCACTCCCAGTTGCTCCCCACCTTATTCTTTGAGACAGAGTCTGTGTGAAAGCTATAACTCATTAATTTGAGACACTATAGGAGCTAGATTGTTTCCTTGTGTAGGCAGAGAAAGCGAGACAATGGGTACACTAGGGCAGAGTGTCACTGCAAATGAACTCCAGGTACATGTGCCAATTTGGGCATCTGGCTTTACTTGGTACTAGGGAATCAAACCTGGATCGTTAGGCATTGCAGGCAAGTGTCTTAACTACTGAGCCATCTCTCCAACCATTTACCCAGCTTTTGTGTGTGTTCTGAGGATTTGAAGTCAAGTCCTCATGCTGTATGGCAAGTCCTTTACCCACGGAGCCCTCTCTCAGCACCTAACCACACCTGGCCAGGGGATTTTTATTTTCATCCAATGGGATACTATGAAGGACAAATCCTAACTATTTTAAGATCTTATGAAGCTTGAAGCAAAAAAGACAAAGGCAGTGCTAATGAGTGACAGGAAGTGATGGAGGCCAAGATGTGTCTAAACTTGACCCTCAGGCCCCAGCCCATAGGACTTCTTGCCCATGATCTTCCTAGGCTCTATGTGTAGAAGATTTTTAAAATCATATTTGTCTTCCCATAAGTTTCCTGGAGCAAATTTTAGAGTCAGGCAAATCTGGGGTTCAAGCTTTCAGTCTTTGTAGTGCTTTATAGCTTAAGGTTTGTAATGTCGATGGAGCCTCGGTTTCTTCCTATGTCAAATGGATCCAATATTATCTATTTCCCAGGGGTTTTCTGAGGTACTCCTGTCAAAGTGTGCCGATTAACATTGGTGGTAAACTTGATTGGATGTAGAGACACCCAGCAGATAAACCTCTGGGTATGTTTGTGAGGGAGTTTGTAGATTGGGTTAACTGATGTAGGAAGAGCCACCCTACACATGAATGGCACCATTCTATGGCTGGTGACCCAGACTGAATACAAAGTAGAGGTTGAGGTGAGTGACAGCTTTCTGGGTGCCAATGCATGTGACCAGCCACCTCACAGTCCTGCCATAAGGCTTTCCCATTGGGAAAGGTATTTGGTCAGGACAATAAGAACAATATCTAGTGGATGTATTGTTTTGTGTGTGTGTGTGTGTGTGTGTGTGTGTGTGTGTGTGTGTGTGTGTGTGTGTGTACATGAAAGCTGGAGAACAACCTTGGGGTGCTGTCCTCAGGAATGGTGTCCACATTTTCTTGGAGTTTCACAATGTCCTGGAGCTCACCAATTAGGCTACACTCCCCAGCCAGCAAGGCCCAGGAATGGGTTTGTCTCCACCTCCTCAGTGCAGCCATGCCCAATGTTTTCATGTGGGCTCCAGGGATCACTCAGGTTCTCATGTTTGCAAGGCAAGCACTTTACCAACTCAACCATCTTCTCAGCCCAATGCAGCTATATCTTGAGGAACATTCAAATTTTTTTTGTAGCTTTGGTCTAAATCTTCTGGCTTGTTTTGGATCTTATTTCTGTCTTCGAAGAGAGCAGTCCCCTCTTTCCTTTATCTCCATGTGCTATGGGCACAGTTAGCGTATCTTTCCCATATCATCAAGATGATGAAAAGAATTGGGCCAAAAGCAGTTCCAGGTCTGGCCACCAAGTTGGTTTTGATATGTTCATCAATCATAACGTTGTCTAGCCAGTTTGAAAGTCACCTCTCCCTCTCGTGCACACCCCAAACCTTTTAATTTTAGAATGCCTTATACATTTATATTTATATAAACACACTCATAATTTTATATGTGTATGACTGCTTCATACCGAGTTTTAGAGCAATCCTCATTCTTCTTGTCACTCTTCCCATCTCTAATCTTTTCTGCACAACCCCCAGCTCCAACCCTTCTCTGGGTAAGTTAGGCATAAATTATGCCAATAAGCGGGCATAAGTTATATGTCCTTCTATTTCTTTTTGCTTTGAATAGGTGTGTGTGTGTGTGTGTGTGAGAGAGAGAGAGAGAGAGAGAGAGAGAGAGAGAGAGAGAGAGAGAGAGAGAGAGGAGATGGGCACCTGTGTATCTGCTAGTATGCAGTATGTATGTGTGGAGAGCAGAAGTTGACACTGGGTGTCTGCTCCAACACTTCTTGATTTTTCAAAGACAGGAACTCTCACTAGACCAGAAGTCACTGATTCAGCTAGACAAGCTAAAGAGCCAAGTCCTAGGGATCCTCCTGTCTTCTCTGACTCGGAGCTAGGATTATAGGCCATAGCAGCATACCTAGCGTTTTATTTGAGTGCCCATGATTGGGACTCAGGGCCTTCATGCATGTGTAGCAAGCACTTTGCTGACTGGGCCATCTTCCTAGCTCCCCTCTATATGTGCTCTTCTCTATTTTTCTTCATACACACGTGTACACACACACACACACACACACACACACACACAACCAAAGCAGAAGAGTGTTGATGTACAAGAGGCATGATGACTTTGGAAATATGAATCATGTACATATTTGGGGGGATTTTTGTTAGTGTTTTACATTAATCAGGTCACGTTTTGTGCCCTTTTCACTACCTTACTTTTCTTCCTCAAAAATATTTTATATATTTTCTAAACTCTGGCTCACTGCCATAGTCCTAAGGCACTTTTCTAAGTGGCTGCACATCAGGCTATGAAATGAAATAATGTGTCATAATGTGTTCAGCAATTCCTAACTGATAGCCATTTACTGATTTTTCTGTTATAAGCAACAAAACAACCATTTTTACACATATCATATCCTTATTTACCAGTTTATTTATGTTTTCATTGAGAGTGCTTTTATTTCTCTGAGGTGGAGTCTGAGAAACAAATTAAGTCACTCTTCATGTTATCATCTTAATTTTAATAGATGTTGACAAATTCCCACCCAAAAGGGCTGTAGTAATGAAGATTTGCATAGCCGTGCCAGCAGGAGGAATACTCAATCTTTCAGCCTTTGTGGAGCCGAGAGGCATAATGTGACACCTCATGTGATTTTACATGTGAATTTCTATGTCCCGAACTCCTAGATTCTGAATCTAGGTATGCTCTTTGCTTCTTGTTTATCTAAATCTGCTTTTCTGTGGATAACCTCGATTTCTTTTCTTGTTCCTCTATTAGTAGTTTGACTCTGATCAATTTGCACAAGCCTTTACCCATTCTATACTGGCTTCTGTCGACCTACCTTATTGCAAATCTACTGTGCAGGCATTGACTGCTTCTGTGGTTTTTCTTGTTGTGTATAAATTTGTCATTGCTCATTTGTGCTGTGCCTTTTTTAAATATATATTTATTGTTCATAATGAGTTACATTATTTAGTGGGCAAACCATGCGTTGTTATCCCGAATTCCCCCCCTCCCCATCTCTGATCAGTTGTATATCCTCCTCCGTGGGCTGTCTGTATTAGTCCTTGTGGCAAGGGATCCTGTATATCTTAGTGCTCATCCCGGTCTTCCTGGCCCAAGTGTGTTGATACTGATGGGTGCAATGCCTCCGTGTGCCTTTTAAAGCCCTTTTTTTTTTCATGGACACCTGTGCACATTTGTGTGCTTGCAGCTATGTGGGAGGGAAAGGGGCAGAAAACAACCTCAGGTATTGTTTCTCAGGTGCCATTCACCTTTATTGATAGTGTGTCTCTCACTGGTCTGCAACTTGCCACAGCAGGCCTGACTGTCTAGCCAGAAATCCCCCATGACCCCCCCCCCAGCACTGGAAGTACACAAGTGTGGGTTACCATGCCTGCCTTCCTTCCTTCCTTCTTTCCTTCCTTCCTTCCTTCCTTCCTTCCTTCCTTCCTTCCTTCCTTCCTTCCTTCCTTCCTTCCTTTCTTTCTTTCTTTTTTTTGAAGTATGGGTTGGAAAGCAAATTCAGGTCCACATGCTTGCAAGACAAGCATGCTACTGATTGGGCATCTTCCCAGACCTAAGCCTTTGATTTTTTACAGTTCAGTTTAGAAGGCCTTTCTTGTTCCTTCCTACATTAAATTTGTAGGCATTTATATATTCTTAAAATATTTTTACTTATTTATTTGCAACAGACAGACAGAGAGAGAAAGAGAGAGCAAAGAAGAGAGAATGCATGTCCCAGGGCCTTCAGTGGCTACAACCAAACTCCAGATGCATGCACCACCTTGTGCGTCCAGCTTTACAGGGGAACTGGGGAATCAAACCTGGGTGATTAAACTTTGCAGGCAAGCACCTTAACACTGAGCTATCTCTCAAGCCCAAGATTTATATTTTGTTGAGTAATTTTTTTGCACATTTAAAATCCCCAAAAGAATCTCTTTTTCAGCTTTTGGCAGTGTTATAGGTTAAATGCATTTAAGGCCATTATTACCTTTTATTAATATGTATGTCTCTGGCTGGCTTTTATATAAGATGGTCTTTTTATTGACTCTTGCAGAATCTGTCATTATTTCTTTGATTTCTTTCTCAATTTTTACCCAGTTAAGATTTTAGTCATGTGTTTTTGTTATTTATTTCTAAACTTATTGTAATATTATCAGAAAAATATGGCTTCTGCTTTTTATCTATGAAATCTCTAGTTTTTAGACCATTGAAAACATTTCTTGGGGCTCAGGGGTTAAAGCTCTTGTTGAGTTATTTGAGTGCCTGAGTTCAGATCCCAGAACTCACACAAACAGCTGGACGCTGTAGCTGGTATCTGTAATCCTGGTGTGCCTGTGGCGAGAATCACCTGGAAGCCTGAGAGCCAGTTGGCCTGGTGAACACAGCAGTGAACGAGAGACAAGGTGGACAGCAAGGACCGACATCTGAGGTTGTCCTTGACATTCATCCTATGCTGTGGAATTCTAATACCTGCCCCCCCATTTCTTGTGGGGGCAAGAACCTGATTAATATTTCACATGATTTATGCAATAAAACAAGTATATTCTATATGTAAATCAATTACAGATCATATATATGTGTTTGTTTTCCATTTTTAAATTGTATTAATTTATTTATTTAAGTATGTACATATGTGTGTGTTTATGCATGTGAGTGGGCATGCATGTGTGTGTGTGGAAGTCAAAGGACAACTTTGGGTGTTGGTCCTCATCTTCCACTTTGTTTGAGGCAGGCTAGTTTTTGTTCACTATCGCCTAAGCCAGGTTAGCTGGCCTGTGAGCTTTGGCGCATTCTCCTGTCTCTTTCATTCTTCTCATTGTAGGTGCCCTGGGATTACAGGTGACCACTAGAGTCTGGCTTTTATGAGAACCCTTAGGATCCAAACTGAGGTACTCACACTTGAGTGGAAAGTGCATTATCCATCCTGCCATCTTCCCAACCCCATGTTTTTGTTTCTTTAATCATGCCTGACAAATATATCTTTCAATGAGATGACTCAGTTCATATACCATATAAAAACCTACTTACCTGATTCTTTCCATTCTGATTGGTTTCATATTTATGATTTATGATTTATCCAGATGTATGAAATTGTTACTCAACTTATTTTTCTACTGATAATGTGGAGGGTCTGATTTTATATATATATATATATATATATATATATATATATATATATATATATATATATATATATATATCCCACATTACATTCTACTGATGCTTCCCTTCTCTTATCCTTATTATAAAACACTGTTTCTCTATTACTATTACTTGAAATAAATAAGATGCAAAACTATTCAGCAAGTTCAGACATTTTGTTTCTATGCCATTCTTTCATCTTTCCCCTGAGAGGAGACCATCGGAACACTCGCTGTCATCTTCTTTCTTCTAATCCTGGCAGATATTTAAATATTTATCCCTTTCTCCCCACTTACTCTCTGTGTGAATCAATCTGGTTTGATTGTAAATGTGCCCCATAGCCTCAGGTATTCCTGATTAAGCTTTCTACTTATGTCTCCAGCATGTGGAGCCCTGCTGGAGGAGGTGTGTCACTGGGGGTCAATCTTGAGTCCAGCCCCAGGTGTGAGTTCAGAGTCAGCTCTTGCGTGCTGGAGCTGGCTGTTGTCTCTGCTGTGGATGTATGAGAAAGTGAGCTAACTTCCCCAGTCATGAGGAGCTTCCTCTTCCATGACGAAGCTTCTCCTGAAATCTGTAAGCCTGAAAGAAACCCTTTCCTCACATAAAATGTTTCTGGTCAGGAGTTTGTTACTGCAACACTGACCCTGTTGATTCAGTATCGGTGCTGTAATAACTTCCCTTAAGAAATGGCCTCTCTGTTTCTCAATTCTATACTTATGATCAGTATTGTACATTTCCAGAAATGCTATTATTTTTGGAACATTCAGACATATTTTCCTGTTTGTTTAATTCCAATCCACTGTATAAAAATCCAAAGAATTTTTCCTTGGGAACTTTCTAGAACACTTACATATTACCTTTCTTGGTTCTGTCATCTAACTCTTTTCTCGCTCTCTCTCTTTTTTTTTCTCCATGATTTTTACTACCCAACGTTTTTGCTCTGTGCATTGGCATTGATAATTGTCATTTGACTTCAGGCATCAATAATCCAGCGGTAACAGCCATGGATTGGAATCTGGAGGACACCTGCCAGGATTCCCAGGTTCTTGTGTCAGTGGGGGAGGGAACCAAGAATTGAACTGGGGGCACATGAATAGTGATAGAAATGGAGAGAAAAGTTTATTAAGAAAGAGAAAGGACTCCTAAGAATGGGAGTGGGCTACAGAGTTGGGAAAGAGAAGATTAGAAGCTCAAAATGGCTGTGGGCTATGAGAGTCTCTCCCTTTTATGGGTCATATGCATAGCACCTGCCTTCTGCATTTGTAGATCATGGACCTTTGTGATGGTTTAAATTGATTGCGAACTTGACTGTACCTAGAATCCCCTGGGTGAGGAGCCTCTGGGCATGCCTGTGAGGGATGATGAGGATTAGGTTAATTGAGGTGGGCAGAACCACCTTACTCACAGGCACCACTCTTCCGCAGGGTGAGGTACTGGACTGGGTAGAGAGGAGAGAGGTGGCTGAGTCCTAGTATCCACTGCTCTCTCCTTACTGACTGCTGACACAGTGTGGCCAGCTGCTTCATGCTCCTGCTGCCAAGCCTTCCTGCCATGTAACCTAGATCAATCTGGAAACTAAAATAAACCCTTCCTTCTTATGTTGATTTTGTTAGGTGTTGTGCCCCAGCAAAAGAAACGTAATGAATACAGCATTTCTTGTGCTTGCTCTGTCCTCACAGGTGGCCCTTGGTTGGGGATTTTCAGACTTGTTTGTTTGTTTTTTATCTTTCAGGTAGGTCTCTAGTCCAGGTTGACCTGGAATTCGCTATGTAGTCTCAGGCTGGCCTCAAACTCACAGTGATCCTCCTACCTCCATCTCCCAGGTGCTGGGATTAAAGGCGTGTGGCAACACATCAGCAGTCTTTTTCTCTGTTATTGTTTTCTTCCAGGTGTTAATCTTGACGCTCCCTCCACTGCACTCACCTTACCACACTGGTCTCCACAGCAGCCATCATTTTGTTTGCTTGTTTTGGGACACGGTCTCATGTAGTTCATGCTGGTTTTGAATTCACTATGTAGCTGAGGATGCCCTTGAACTTGTGATCCTCCTGCCTCCACTTCTCAAGTGCTGAGATGACAGGCATGTGTCACCATCACCATGCCTGGTTTATGTGGTGCTGGGGATGGAGCCCAGGGCTTCTTGCACGCTGTTCAAGCACTCTACCAACTGCACTGCATTCCCAGCCTCCTTTTCCTATCCTTCACTTGCCACGATGTTGAGATGAGAAATCCACATTTTCCTTTCAGAAAGGTCTTAGTATGCACACTGCTCATGAGGACCAAGCAGTGCTGAGTTTCCGTTCAGTCTCACAGACGAGGGTGTGAAAACAGAGCCACAGGTACAAGGAATATTCAATTACATAGATGCAACCTTTTGGCCATCTTTTCACATCTTGAAGAAATAACTTTCTAGCAAGGAAATTTTCAAAATTGGTCCCAGCAGTGAAAATTTTCAAAAGATCAATGATCATAGAAGAGACAAGCGATTGAGCATTATGACATAGAGAATAGCTAGTGAGGGGGGTTATCACAGCCTGACTTCATCTAACACTTCAGGATCAGGAAAGCAGCAATCATTGGCTAGGTGCTTTCTCCGATGGGCTGTTCTTTCTCTGGCCTTGAATGGCATGTAAGTAGGGCTCCCTGGAGGGAGGTTGAGCTGGAGAGAAACTGCAGGATCTTGGGGAAGGCCTCAGAGGGGTTTAGAAGAGGGAGGGCTTGGACTGATGCACTGTCTCCACAAAGCCTGATTCTGGAGTGCACTGGGAAATTCTAAGAAAAAAAATGATGTGTGTATTTGGTATGGTGGTGGGGGGAGTGCATGTGTGTGTGTGGGAGGGGGATGCCTATGCATGTTGAGGACAGAGGACAGTCAGTTTCTCCTCTCATTGGTCTGGAGCTCACCAAGTAGGCAAGACTAGATGGACAGTGAACCCTAGGGATCCCATCTCTGCCTCTCCAGCGCTGGGATTACAAGTGCAGAACACCGCACCCAGCATTTTTTAATGCATATGAGGGTCAAACTGTGGTCCTCATGTCCACAAAGCAAGTACTTTACTGTGGTGTTTCTCCAGCTCTTCTGACATAATCCCTATTAACAACTATATCCTTCTTAAAGGCCTCACCCCTCAACACTAAGACATTGACAATCAAATGCCAACAGGAACTTCCCAAGGGACAAACTGGGACAGAATAGGAGAAAGCTAGGCAGGTTTCAGCCAGGAGTTGAGGCCCAGAGGAAACCAAAAGACACCAAACACCCGATTTCTCATTTTGGCACAAAAATGAACATTCCTAACTTGGATTAGAACTCGTGTCTGACATTAATCCACGCCGCCCCCTGCTGTCCACAGTCAAACATGCTATGACTCCAGCCCCACCCAGATAAGGGTAGACTGATCCATCCTCCAGATATAATAACCATCTATTTCAATCCAACACTATAACAGTGGCAGGCTGGCTGGTCTTCCCCCTCTTGCCCCTCTCGTCCTCATTTGGTGTGGCCTGAACCCATGAGTCTCCATTTCCAGCCCCACTGGGCCACCTGGGTGGGTAGGGAAGGGAGAACTAACCCTGCCTCTTAATGTTTCTTAATCCTAATCCCCCACTCTATCTGTCTCATGGTCCCTAGACTTGCCATGTGCAGATTCCCACTCTGGATCTGCCACATGAGCGCTCTTCTGGATTCACAGGCCCTTTAAATTTTTCCTCAAAGCTTTCCACGTGTTTGCAGCCCCTTCTGATCTTTCCTTAGAAGCCCGTTAGCTCCCTTCTGACTTCAGTTTCTCTAGCTTTCCACGTGGTCCCCAGGTCCATTCTAACTTGACTTTCTGAGCCTCAGTTTCTCTAGCTCTCACGGATTCCCAGCTTCATTCAAACTTTACTCTCTAAGCTTTAATTTCTCTCTAACTTCTGCTTTTCTGAACTATGTTTTCCACATAAAAATGTTCCAGTCCTTCCTTTCCAGGTACCTTTTCCCTTTAACTAAACTCCACATTGTGATTTCTCTCCAAATAAACTCATTAATTCATAATTTTGTCCTTCTTGATTCTGTCTTTATTATTCTTCATTAAAGATTAGGAAAGAACCTAAAATTTGGGATTCATAAATCCGGGGAACCTCCCCTGAACCCCAAAATTCCTGCATCAAAACCATATTCTAACTCTAGCCGTCCATGATGTAAGAGATTTGATTAGTAGACTAGGTACAATCAGTATGCAGGACCAGCACCCAGTGTTAGAACCAGAACTGGGTTTGGGTTGAGCTACAGACAGACGAGAGCAAAGCACACTCCCTCTGGGTCAAGGGAAAGTTTCCTCCCTCACTGAACAAGCTTCTTAATTGTGAGCCCCAGCCCCGGGTTGGACCCCAGGGGACACACGAAGGTTCAGTGAGCAAGCTCCTGTCACAACCCCTGTACCTCCATCAGCATTCATGTCCTTAAGCAAAACCTCTGTCTTACCCAGGAGTGTGTTTGGGGAGAGATGTTTGCTAACCCTGAGGCTCTGACTGCACCTTTGAAATTCAAACATATTCATGAGGTTGTTATGCTGATACTTTGTGTGTGTGTGTGTGTGTGTGTGTGTGTGTGTGTGTGTCTGTGTGTCTGTGCACGCAGGTATTTATGTCAATGTTGACTGTCTTGTCAATTGTAATCCACCTTTTTTTGAGAGGTCTCTCACTGAACCTAGCCAGTTACTCTTAGAGATCTACCTGTCTCCATCTCCCAAAAACTGAGGTGACAGGCACATGCCAGTATATCTGGCAGTTTGCATGGGGTCTAGAGATCTGAATTCAGGTCTTCATGCTTGTGTTGCAAGCATTTTACAGACTGAGCCATTTCCCCATGCCCCTGAGGCTCTTGGTTCACAGAAAAGAAGTGGTCTTCAAAGCAAATTAAACAAACAAAAACAAAGTTCCTACTCTCTACCTATCTCTTTATCTATGTTTTTAGAAACTGACTGGTTACTGAAGTATTCCTGGCACGAAGGAGCAAGATGACTCCTTAGAAATCTGTCACAGATAGACCTGGTCACGGAGTTTAGGAGGAAAAGCATGGAGAATGGTGCTGGGAGGTTGTGGGTAGCCAGGTTGTAGAGCCTTGGCCTCAGCACTGAGGTTAGAGGAAAACCACACAAAGGCAGACAGGCAGGAGCCAAGGACAAAAACGCTAGTGTGCTCCAGGGCGGAGAGAGCCACGTCAGGAAAATGCTTCAGGATTGAATGAGCTGAGATTTAGAAGGAAAAAGTCAAGGACAAGAGAAAATTAATTTTTTTCTTCTTTTTTTTTTCCATTTTGTTTAGAGCCAGCCAAGTACAAATGTGGGCAATCTAGCAACTGCCTGGGTGACCAGGTGTCCCCAGTTCATGGGGCTGCTGGGGATGTAGCAGAAACGCTCTAATAGGAGATTAGAGGGAAGGGCAATTGCTGGTCTCATCCATCAATCATTTCCTTTGGGAGAGGGTTTTTTTTTTTTTTTTTTTTAAGGAGAAAAAGGTCACTGGTCATGAGGAAAGCAGATGGCAGGGAGAGCCTGGTGAGTCAACCACAGGACGTGGTTGCTACAGTCATTTGCCAACGTGATGGCCAGTGACATCATCCAGGGTGCAGGCTCCACAGATTGCTTTTTTAAGTAGGAAAAGAACTCTCGTGACTTCAAAGAAGCCTTGTGTGGCATCTCTGAGGACTTAGAAAGGACGATCAAGGCTCACATTAAGGCAATCTTGTCCTGCTATTTCACACTGGAGAACAAAGCAAAATGCACTTGCAAACAGAGAGCTAGAGGCCCTTGACATTAGA
>PVHP010019421.1:0-31766 GCA_004024765.1 Zapus hudsonius
GGAGATTATCCAGAGGCATGGCCAGGAGAACCTGGCTGAATACTAGGCTATCCATGGTCCCCTGTCACAAGGACTGATCCAGACGACCCATGGAGGAGGTTATCCAGTGGAGGGGGAGGGGAGGGCAGCGGGGAATTGGGGATAACAACTCATTGTTTGCCCACTAAATGTTGTAACTCATTATGGACAATAAATTAAATATATATATATATATACCCCTTTCTAATTATCATATTTGGCTACACTCTTATCATCTCGGGTTAAATGGTGTCTTCCCTTGTCCCAGATCTTATGTCCCAGTTCTAACTCTGAGCATGACAGAATGTGATATATGTGTAGACAGGGTCTTTCCAGAATTCATCAAGTCAACAGGAGATTCTTCGAGTGGACCTGAATCTAGACTGACAGTGAAAGGTGGGTAGAAACGCCTGGACACACAAAGGAGGGTAGAGGTAGAAACTGCAGTCATGCTTCCATAAGCCGAGGAACACCAAGACCACCAGCCACCAGGAGCATGCCACAGGTTCCCATGGCCCTCAGCAGCAACCAGCTCAAGGGATGTCTTCATTCTGGGACTTCAAACCGTGAAACAACTCAGTCTGCGGTGGTTTGTTAGCACACTTATGGCAGTGCTGTCGTAGGACCTCTGGCCTGTGGGGTCCCTGACATCTTTCTGGGTTCAGCATTCAGGTGCATGGTATCTAGACATTGGCTCTGCCAAGAATACTTCCACCCTGAACATCTGGAAGTGATAGAAGTCAGGCTGCCAATTGTTACTGTGTTGATAGAATTGAAGACAGGCGCAGAGACTAAAATCCAAGGCACGTTCAGTGAATGTGCGTGACTGTGGTCATTGCTTCCTGAATAATAACAACAAAATGATCCATTCAGCTAACTATGCCATTGTTCTAGATTCTAGTCTTCTTCATGTTACCATCAATGAACACCAGGGAGGAAAGAAGCCTGTTCTGGCCTGCGAAGGACTGCCGAGGCCTGGTGGATGCCTGCCTTCCAGCTTCTCGGGTGACTTGAGTCAGGGTCCTCTCCTTCTGTGTGTGTGACCATACTTACCAGCTGCTCCTCTGAGCCTTTGCACATGCTGTTCCTTCAGCCTGTATGCTGCGCCCTGGGTCCTGTCTTCCCATGGCCTCTAAGAGGCCTTCCCTGATTACCTGAGCTAAAATGGGTTCCTGATTTCATACTTTCTTCATTGCTTTTACTTTATATGTAAATATTTGTCTTCCCACTCATTGGACTACTTGAATAATTACTTCACTAGTTTTTGTTTTGTTTTCAGGCTGACCTGGATTCACTCTGTAGCACCAGGCTGGCTTTGAACTCATGGTGATCCTCCTTCCTCAGCCTCCTGAGAGCTGGGATTAAAGGTGTGTGCCATCATATCTGGCTACTTCACTAATTTTTTAAATTCCTTACCTTACTTCCTCATCTCCTGAAAAGCAGGGAGTGTGTCTGTCTCATGCCCAACACAGACCAGCTTGAGACCCATTTTTGGAAAATGTTGAGGGAATGAATGAAGTGTATTGGTTGACAAGCTGCCTGATCCAGCGCTCAGCGGGGCCCTATGGTCTGATAGGTGTCTGTTCAGATCACCACTGGTGGCACAACTCCTTTGGGTCTGGGCTTCCTTGTCCAATATCCTCCCGGGTACCCCCTCTGTAGGATTGCCATGGGAACCAAATGCAGCAGGAGACAGTGTTAGGAGAGCCTGGCATGGAGGTGCTTCAGAGAGCTGCTGTGAGTGCTGAACTTTTGTGCCTCTGAAGGTTAGGGAGCGACTTCCTACTGGTAGAGGGAATAAGTCCACGAAGGGTCCCTAGAATGGGTGGGTGGAGTTTCCCTGGCAGAAGTTGGGGTGGCATACAAGAGAGGCCGTCCCCCGTGTGGGCGAGC
Source organism: Zapus hudsonius (assembly GCA_004024765.1). Taxonomy (NCBI): domain Eukaryota; kingdom Metazoa; phylum Chordata; class Mammalia; order Rodentia; family Dipodidae; genus Zapus; species Zapus hudsonius. Next base: position 1,912 of record PVHP010019421.1, read on the forward strand.
CAGCTCTTGGGCTCTGCCACAGCCTTGACATTTGGTTCCCACCAGCTTCCTGTGGTGTTTAGTAGGCACGCTGTGAGCGCTGACTCCGAGGAGCCCTGGGGTGCGGGTGTTGGCTGCAGATACCACATGAGGCAGTGACTCAGTCACCTCGACCTCGATCCTGTAGGACTGTCACCTCGAGATGTGGGGTTGACCTGGAGAACCCCCCCCCCCTGCTCTGTGCTGCTCAAAGACAAGTGTCACAGGGGAACACCAAGGATGTGGCCTGATGTCACTGACTCACAGTGTCTGGGCATTTTGCTTTTAGTTTCCCTCAGTGTCCCCATCTGGAAAATGGGGACAGCCACCGCTTAGAACTGCTGGCACATCAGGAGAGCCTTTCAGTGGGCAGAGGGCAATCCCATCAGCAACTAGCCCCTTCCCCAATCATGTGATGCACCCCCAGACACTGCAGGATGGGCCTCTTCTCATCTTGTTCCCATTTCACAGATGAGGAAGACTGAGTCTGAGAGAAGGACCCTTTAGGAACACCATACTCCTGCCAAGTGACAAATGCAGGACCCAGCTAGGTCTTCTGCCCCCAGACCAGGCCCAGATGGATGACCTCCAGAGAACACTCAGAGCCCTGGATTCCCCATGAACTTACTCCAGTCAGTGTCTCTCTGTACCCCAGGATCGTCTCAAACGTTTGCTCCTCCTGCTGGGATTCTTGGGTGTCACCATGCCTGGCTTGCTGTGTGAGCTTACTGCAGGCAGAGGTGACGTTTGCTCTTCCTCCATCTTTCTGCAAAACCGTGAGATTGCAGAGCAGTGACCTCGCGTCCACTCTTGCCTTGGAGACCAGGAATGGTCTCTTTACTGGAGGCAGCAACGGCCACCTCTATCCAACAGGGGACAGTGCTGAGCACAGGAGGGGTTGTCCCAGCATTTACAGAGCACGTGCCAGTCCTGGTAGGGAGCACTCTCAAAGCAGGGATCAATGCCCCAGTCCTCAGCAGTGGGTGGAACTGTCCCAGGCAGTTTCTCCAAGGGCCCTGCCTGACCATCTCTATGGGCACTTGTCACCTGCAACAGAGGGCCTGGCACTTATCACTTACTAGGCAAATATTAGCCAGTGCATGAATACAGAGCTGGGGAAAATGGCTCAAGTGAGTTAACCCATGCCTAGAACACCGGTTCAGAGCGCATTCAGACCTCCACAGCTGAGGTAGGTGCCTTCTGCGCCATATCACAGCTGAGTATGACCTTGGCTTCCTGAAGAGATGAAGAGTTCACCCCTGACCTTGTGGGCAGCTCTCAGGGAGCGTGGGAGCTTAGCTTGGAGTGCAGGACGCAGAGCTGAGGCCCTTCTTGGCCCTCCACACTCCCCACGTGTTCAGCAGGGAAGGGGTCTGGTTTTCCCTGTCCTCACTGAGTGGGGATAGGGTGAGGCTGGTCTTCCCAGGGCCTGGGCAGTGTGACCTCAGGCCTGTTCCTGACCCTCTTGCCTTGTCTGGAAACCTGGTGACTCCTCCCTCCAGGGTCAAGGTGTCACCCAGTGACACATTTGGCTCAGGGCTAGTTGCCAGGATTAGAGCCACTGTGACCACCTCTACGGCATGGAGGTCTGAAACTTGGAATGCGCTGGTTCCATTTCATTTATTTAATTCTCTATTCAGGAGAAGGGCTGGTGCTCCTAAGAGACCAAGCCCTCACCCACAATACTCCTCGGGTGACTGAACTGGAAGGGCACACCAAAGAAACTTCCAGCTCCGATTGTGGAAGACAAGCAGGGAAAAGTCAGGGGGTTCTCATTTACCAAGAGGTAAAGGAACCTCCCCAAGTGCAGTCAGTGAAAAGGAGTCTGAGCCTGGGGCTCCAGCCATAGACCCTGTTGTTGAAGTTACAGAGCTTGGGGTCATATCACACACCAGAGGACCCAAGGATGAGGGAGTCACCAATGAGTAGACAGGAAGTCACTGGAACTCCCCTGGTGTCCTTATCAGGGTTGATGGCATCTCTGGGGTTTAGGAGTTGAGCTGTCTTCATGCAGCGCCCCCTTTTTGACACTCGTCTTCCCCTGGTACCCTCATGTGTGCTCAGCCTAGGAGGCACAGCTTTCTGCCAGGAGAGCAGGTGTGTGTGCCCACAGTACTGCAGAGGTGGCACTGGCCCCTGGGAATTTCCACGGTGAGAAGGGTGATGGGGGGCAGGGGGGCGATCAAGAGCTCTGGCAGGCGACCAGCAGACAGATCCCTCCTTCTCCTTCTCAACACCCCCAGACCTGGGTCTGCCCTAGCTCCTGTCTGCCCATCTATCCATCCATCCTTGCTTCTCTTCCCTGGTCGCATCTCTGCCTCAGCTCCTTCGTTCAGCCCCACAGCTGAGCAGCCTCCTGCTCGCTCGCTGGCTCCTTAAGCCCACCAAGCACCCAGCCTGCACCTGCTCTTCCTTCTGGAATGCTGTCGCTGCAGGTGTCCACTCCAGGCTCCCTCCCTGAGCTCTGCGTGTGCTCAAGTCTCACTTCTCAGAGAATCTAACTCCGATGCTTCATCATGCCTCCTTTCCCTTACTTCATTTTCCCCACAGTTAGTCCCAGAGTTCTGGACAAATTTCATATGCATGGCTTATTAGCTTGTCATCTGTCTCCCTGCAGTTCCGAATGGGTGTGAATATTAGTGTTTGGTGTACAGCTGCCTTACCAGTGCAGAGCACAGTGCCAGGCTCAATAGGCACTCAATAGACACATGGCTGTATGCATGCACCATCCGGCCAGCATTGACCCATCTATTATCCATCCATCCTTCCAGCCATCATTGATCATGCACCAATCCATCCATCCTTCCTTCCTTTTCCACACGCCAGTGACTCAGCATTCCTCCAGACCAGGCTCTGGTGACCGTGGAAGCCATCTTGGGGCATGGGCCATAGGGATGTGGAAGTGACAATCCCACAGCCTGGACCTCCAGCACTTGACCTGGCTTTGTGCAAAGGATCAGCTGCTGCCCGGGAGGGAGTGTGACCCTGCCAGCAGGTCTCAATGTTGGGGCTTCGGTGGGCATCATAAGAGGGTACCTGAGAGTGAGAACACTGAAAAGCTTCACCGCTGGCCTAAAGTGAGACCTTTAGACTGGAGCAGAGCAGGCGCAGGGGCCCAGGGCTCTTCCTACGTTCAGAGAGAGTGTACACAGGGCTTCTCTACTGCAGGGTGGAGCCTGCCTGAAGCCCAAACCCAATCCCCCCCACCTTCCTGGGATACTGGGGCAGTTGTCCCCAGGAAGAGGCTCCAATGCTTCCCCCACCCTTGGCCTACTCTTACATCTTCCGGCCCTCAGGCTTCCTGCCTCCAGCCAGGTGCTAGCTGCGGCTTGTTTACCTTGCCCTCCAGCAGGTGGGCCTGGAACAGGGTTCAGGTGGGGTCCCAGCTGAGGGAAGAGGCAGGAAGGAGTCACTGAGGGCTGGCAGTTTGCAAGTGTGTGTGGTGTGAGCCCCGCAGCCCGCCTCCCATGGAGGGCTTCTGAGGCTCAGAGGCAAGGTGAAACCCAGCCTCACCTAGAGGTAGATATGCCAAAAGTGCATGGAGGCCCTACAGGGAAACCCGGAATGTCAGGGGGTGTCAGTGGTCAAGGCTGTTGCACCCGGAAGCAAGCCGGGCAGGCGGAGCCTCACCTGGGCTGAGCTATTCCCAGACAAGCTCAGGCGAGGCGCTGGGCACCTGGGCCGAGAGCAGGCGGCACAGGCTGTTAGCAGAGGGACCTGCTCTGACCTGGAGGTAAGAGGCCGCTGTTCAGGGTCGGGGGCAGGGGCAAGGAAGGGCACTGGGATTGGTTTGGGTGCCACCTGGCCTACTTGACCTTGGCCTTGAGTCCCTCAGGTCCATTCAATGTCCTGGAGGTGCCTGTGTGTGTGTGTGTGTGTGTGTGTGTGTGCCCATTCCTCTGTCTGTTCAGGGTCCTAAATATTTCCCAGGGAGTGACTGAGTTCGTGGCTCTGGCTGTTACAGGGTCACCCCTTGTTGTTCAAAGTGAGCTGGGCATGTTCACATGGTGGCCATCCAGCACTGGGACACTGGCAGGTTGGGAGATGTGCCATCCATGCTCAGAAAGAGAACTCGGGCAGACTTGTGAGGCTTGGGCCCTTGTATGTGGATGGGGAGGAACAGGAACCCCTATGTCTCCTGCCTCTGTCTCCTCACCCTGAGCTGTTTCCTCCTGAGATCCTGAGGGAAACCGGTTTGGTTAGCAGGTTGCCCTGGTTGTTTGACTTTTAACAGGAGGAGGAGGAGGAGGAGGAGAAGGAAGGCAGCCTTCTTGGTAAGCCAGCAGAGGAACAGAGCCCAGGAGTGCTGGGCTTACCCGCTGACAACCAAATGGCCCTTTGGCTCTTAACCCAGCCACCCCAGCTGCAAGAGGCCGGAGGTGGACAGGCAAAGGTGACCTACTCCTACCAAGTGACCCAGGATGCACCTGGACAGGGAGGAAAGGGCCAGGGCTCAGGTGGGACTCTATCTAGGCTGGTGGCCCCATCTGTACCAGGAAGGGGGTCAGAACAAACACTACTACTGCTGAAGCCCCAGTGCCCCGCCAGCCCATCCCCTGGCCCACACCCAGCCAGACAGAAGTGGGTGGCTGGCGCCTGCTGCCTGCCCCACTGCTCTGCCCCTGAGGCATGTGGGCTGCACGGTGGGTCCTCAGTCCCTCTGTGGGCGAGGCAGCTCGTTAATGAGCAGCTGTCATCACTCCATTCCAACTCCTGAGCCACCTGTGCCCCCGCACTTAGGGGGAGATCCCGGGGGCTCCCTGGCTGTTGGGTAGAGAGGCGCATGCAGAAAGTGGGTGGTATGGGGTGGGGGTGGGGGTGGGGGTGCTGGGCTCCATGCTCTGTGGGATTTCCATAATGTAATGATAACTCCAGCTCTTTATTTTATCAGATGAGAAGTGATGGTAATTTCAGCACACAGGAGGCTGAGGCAAGATCATGAGTTCAAGGCCAGCTTGGGTTACATAGCAAGACTCTGTCTCTGAAAGAAGTGGAGGGAGAGGAGTGGTGGGCAGTCTGGTTTCCAGATACAGAAAGGAAGGTATCCTCTTTGTGACTTCCCAGGTGGGGCTCCTGAGCCTACCCTCTGTCACATCTGTGCTGTACAAGAGGGGGGTGGGGACATGGGAAGCACAAAGCCACGATTCTGAACTCTGGGTACTCTGTGGTGGTGTTGCCCTCAAGATGGAGTAAGCCTTTACATCTTTGCTGTGCCAACTTGCTGTAGTTACTAAACATCTCTGGGCCTCATTGGCCTGCCTTAGCACAAGTATAACAATACCTCACTGCTTAATCAGAGCAGCTGGCCTGAGTCTGGTGTCTGAACAGCTGCCATTCAAACCTCCTTGGGCAGGACCTAGGGAAGGGCGCCCCAGAATGGGCACAAGTGTGGGGCTGTCAACAGAGCTGGCAGGGCTTTAGGCAAGGGACACTGGTGGCCTTAGGGTTGGTCTGAGGAAGATGCTGAGGTGAGAGAGTGAGAGGAATGACTGTGATCCTCCCAGAGATGCCGGATCTAAGCCGTGCTCCTCATTGTATACATGAGGAAACTGAGGCACAGAGATGTCAGACAGGACAGTTTGATACCATACCTCATAGCCAGCTATTGGGGACTTAGGGCAATGCTAGGATTGTTTGGCGCCTTCTAGTCTCAGGATTTCCTGGGCCAGGTTGCCTCGAAGCAGGGTACTGAGCAGTTGTACCTCAAGATGCTGCAGTGTTGGGTTCAGAGACAGAGCAGGAAGGCCCTACCCAGAACACCCAACCCAATCTCCTAGGCTGCAGAGGAGACCTGTGTCCAGAAATCTCAGGAGAATACCCCGGGCCTCTGGATCCTGGAAGAGGGGCCCAGGCTGGCAGGCATATTGCTGGACTGATAAAGGCTTGTTCAAGTGCCTTGCCTTTGCTCTGGGGTCAGTGATTTCTGAAGGTTGAGAGGCAGGGGCATGACTAAATTGATTTTCTGGGCCTGTTCTGGCTGGTTCCAGCCATTCTGCCAAGTGCCCTCAGGGGGCTGGGCCAAGGGGCAGACATTGAGTCATGCTAAGACATGAAGAGGAGGAGTAGCCCTCTCTACCCTCTGTCTCAGGCAGCTGGGCACCCAAACATACCTACCTCCTGGGGTGGGGGGAGACTAGTAGGGGTGGCCCTTGGAAACAGCCTGAACTTGGTGTTCTGGAGTGGTGGCCCCTTCTCCTCAGGCGGGAACAACAGGACCACAGAGAGGAAGACAGCCTGTCTTCCTCTGTCTGAGTGGGGCCCAAGGCCACTTCTTGTTGGCATGTGGTCAAGATACATTGGCACCAAGGAGAGAGTCCTGGGGGAGGAAACTGGCCTGAAAGTCAGACCTCGATTCCAACCCTGTGTGGCTCTGGGCTGATCTGCCCTCTCTTCCGGTGAATGGGGCAGATCCCCCTTAGTAAGTTAGTGAGAGAAATGATATGGAAATCTGGGTGTCTTTGAGATCGACAGAGTCATTCTTGGCTGTTGATTGGACTTTAACCCAGGAGCTAGGGTGCCAGGTGGTCATGGTCCCAAAAAACTTTCAGAGTCAGTGGCCTCCAGGTTCTTGTCTTATAAATTCAAAGAATGAAATCCACAGACCACAGAGCATGAGGTTTAGGAAGATCATCTTCTAGAGCTTAAGAGAAGGAAAGAAGGCAGAGCTCCTGTAAAGCAGGAGGTGGTCCTCAGAAATAGGAAAGCCCACCTGGAGACTCTCGTTGGGGTCTACTATGGGAATTTACTGCATGAGGGATGAGCTGGTCAGTCTAGTTCCCAAGCCATAAGTCTTGGGAAATGCTTTATACTCTTAGTCACATCTTCCTGTCAGATTTCCAGGGAATGGAAACTCCTTTAGGGAAGAGAAATATGAGAACATCAGATCCTCCCCTTGCAGCCTCAAGGACATTTCCCACTTTAGCCAAGAAAAAGCGGTCACTTTGGAGGACCCTGTTACCCTCAGTTACCTGGGCAATTTCTATGTCCTTCACCTCTCTGAAGAGGCTACCCTAACAGCCTCAAAAACACCAGCCACTTGCCTGACACAGGACAAGCGTGTGAGGAGAGAGCTGTCCTGGGTAAGGGGTAGAGAGAGGGCTGTACTGTGGCCAGGTAGGAACTCAGAAACCCCTGGTGGCATCTGATGTGTGACTCTTCCAAGACCACAATCCCAAACCTGATGTAGGAAAATGTGGACAGGACACCTGCCTAGCTCCACCCCTTGGGAGCTAAGACATCAACACCAGCCTTAAAACTCCAAATAAGGGAATAGGTGAAGCTGGACCTGGGCCTTCTCTACTCCACCCCCTGCACTGGCACCAGCTCCGGACACCCCAAGGCCTCGGCTTGAAACCCTATGAGGTTTAGCCCATTTCAATGGCCAAGTGCCTCCCCTACCACTCCCCCCTCATCTTGGACCTACCCTCTCCAGCTAGGGGATGGGCGGTAGGTGGGGGAGGCCAGCCTGTACATAGCACACAGCTGCCTTTGTGAGGGCCGCTGAGTCACATGGGCACTGCCATCCCTGCTACCCTGGGGCCAACATGATGGGAGGTGGCATTATCATGAGACTGTGGCCACCCCCACGCTTGTGGGAGGAAGTTTTCCCATGGGAATGAGAGGAAAAGCAAGGAGGTAACTGAGAGCATGGGTCCCAAGTCACATACTGGATCACAAGCCATGGGAAGGTTCTTTCTCTGTTTCCATCTCCGCTAAATGAACCCACCATTCCTGCTGTGAAAGGGGACATTGGATGTTCTAGGGTCTGGCAGACTGGGGAGGACTGTGTGGATTTCGTGATGATACTGTGACATTGGTTGATATTTATTGGATATTTACTGTGTGCAAAGTCACTCAGCTTGCAGTGGGAGAAACCTAGCTTTGAACTGCTCGTCTAGTCAAAACCCACCTTGAGCAAGCAGTGTCTGCTCAGGCCCCTTGGCAAGGTTGGGCACAGAATGTCACACTGTTCACGAGGCTGGCTCATGCTTTCTGCCTCCTTGCTGCTAGTGGGCCAGTCAGAGAGGGAACTATGGCTGAAGGTTCCCGCAGCCTCTCTTGCCACATCCTCTGTCTGCTCCATGCCTGGGCCTCAGCCACAACGGGCTGCCTCTTCTCTGCATCCTGGGGTTCATGTGTCCCTGGAGATTTCTCCTCAGGGTCCAGGGAGCAGGTGGTTCTATTTTTATCCTCAACTGACTGGGGAGAGATGTTTGCCAGTCACCCAGCTGGCAGTGCCCACTGTGAAGGCCAGCTGGTCTGGACTCTCTTTTATCCCTACGATAAAGGGACAACTTCAGTTCTTTGTACTTCCCTCCCCATCTCTGGCTCTGTCACCAGCCAATAATGCCCATGAGCTTCCCTGGGCCTCTGGAGTCCCTACTTTGCTGCAGATCCCTGGTACAGTCTTTTGGGTGGTTGTTGGAAGCAGAGGTTCTATATGCTGCAGCAGGGCAACTCCTATCCACTGTGCCCAAGGGCAGCCTCCTTCCTGCCTCCCAGATCTGCTCCCCACCCTCACCCTAGATGCCTGGATAACTCTCCCCATCCCTGCTTTCCCCAGCCTCCTCTGGTCTCTTGGACCACACTCTTCTCCAGCCCTCCCTCTGTTTCCATCTTGGGGGTCTCACCTGAACCCCAGCCACCTGTCCACCCCTCCCCGAACCCATTCTACCTACCTAGTTCAAGCCCCTTAAATCGACCTCAGCAGCTTATGCTTTGTGAGACACAATAACCACCAGGGCTTCTGGCTAAACTCCAGGTTCAGATCGGCAGCTCTGACGTACTTGAGATCCATGATTTCCGGGAAACTCTCACACTGCAAGTTTGTGGAACATACTTTGAGTACTGATCACGTTTCTCTTACCCAAACACCCTTTCTAGATCCCCAGTGCCTTTGCCTAACCTCCCAAGTCCATACATTCAAAACCTTCTGAAATCTGCCCCTATACCCACAACAGGTTCTACTTCCTTCCGAAATGACACTTCCCATCTTCTCAACTCTCAGGGGCTGTTCTTTATGCCAGAATGCTCTTCTGCAGGGGCTCTGGGGCCGGCACACTTGGCCCGGGCCTGGTTCCCAGTTGCTGAGGGGCATGGCAAGCCCTTGCCCTCTGTGGCTCGGACCTCTTCTATGCAGTGGGCATGAGGACAAGATGCCTAGCAAAGACTTAACAACTGCTGAGTGCTTGGTGAAAGCCTGAGGTCCAGCCACATCCTGGCTGTGCGGCCTTGGCTCAGTCACTGCTTGTCTCTGACTGTATCAGCTCACACAATGGCAGTGCCTATCTGCCAGGTTGCAGTGATGAGAGGAGAACGTGTCACATGCAGCTCAGCATCTTACATGCTACTAGAACCAATAATCTGTATCATTGTCCATCAGTTACCTTTGGGAACCTCTGTTGACTCACAGAGACTTCTGGGGTCCTATGGTGGTAGCAACTGACCCCAGGTGACATGGAAGAGAGCCAGGCTCAGCACCCTGGCAGACTCTGAGTGGGAGCCTGCACAGGGGATTTCTCCAGCAGCCAGGTTATGGGGGACAGCAGGCTTGGTGAGTACTGCCCCACCAGCCTTTCTATGCATGGGCAGTAGACTGCAGGCTCGGGTCCTACCTGCATTGGAGGGAGTGCCTCTCTCCACCTGAGCCTGCTGGCCAGCATGTCCTGTAGAAGGGGTAGCTATTCCGCTGGTCTGGCCCCTCAGGGATAGCGGGCTGGGCCTGAAGGACCAATCTCAGAGAAATTGAGGCCTAGACGTGGGGCCATGTAGGTCAGGGACTCTGTCCCTTCCTAGATACCTCTCTTCCACCCACCTGCTTGCTGGCCCACAGGTGGGCTTGGAAATGAGGCAGTGCCCACGGGGGTCCTAGGTGGGGACAGCAGGCTTGATGTGGGCCAAAAGCCCACCATGGCATGTGTCCCTGGCTGAGGGGCTGTCATGTTGAGGACATGGATGGCTTTCTGGACACTCTGGCATCATGGCCCTTGGATTCCATGGAGTTGCTGCAGCTTGAGTTGAGGAAGAACCCAGACTCCTGGGCTGGGCCTGCGAAGCTTCCATGGGTGCAGTCCCTCCCCCGCACCTTCTAGAATGCACACTCTGCTGTGTGCAGACTCCCGCAGAAGTGGATTCATGAGTAGTTAGGAGAACTGGCTATGGATGGGGTCAGGCCCCAGGCTCCTGCTTAACACTGTCATTTCCCTAGCCGTGTGACCTTGGGCAAGCTAACTCCCTTCTTGGAGTTTCATTTCTTTGCCTTTACCACCTCCTTCATTGCCACATTCCAGGAGAATACTTATTATTAAAGACCCATCAAGCATCAGACGGGCACTTTGGAGAAGACGCAAGGGAAGAGTCTGGAATGCCGTAAGTGGTCAATAAGTATAATTGTTATTATTCCATTACTGTTGTTATTAATGTCATCACCACTTGTCCTCATTAGGTTGTGAAATCCTCACAGTGCTTGTGACCTGGGAATCATTTATTTACACTGTATGAGCGAGGCAGACCAGAGCCTCTGCTCTGCAAGGTCTCTAACTATCCAACTCGCCTCCACTCACTGTCTCCACTGTTGATGACCCATGAACCCCAGCAGTAGGAGGATGCGGCCAAAGGGGTGGGGGTGGTACTGGCCCATTTCCAAGTTGTTCTCTGAGTTTTTGGAGCCTGGGAAGGGCTCTTTGTCTGGGCCTCAATTCCCCTTTTGGCAGTCTAAAGGGAGCTAGTTCTAGAAGCCCCCACAGTCTCAGGGTATAGGACTTGGTTCTCAGCAGGTTGGAACTGTGGGAGATTGGAGAGCCTAGGCATGGCTCCCTCGTGGAAAGGTAGCTCAGAGACCTGGAACAAGTGATCAGCCACGCATGGCCTTGGGCCAGGCAGCCTCACACCCCCTTCCTCCTGGTGTGCCTTCCGCTCTGCCGGTCAGCGCCGGCTCCTGTCTGCTGCCAAGAAGGTTGGACTCTCCTTCAGGAAGGGGCAGTTGTTGCTTAGTGGGGGTGGGGGCAGCATCCGAGTGGCCCGTTGCTATGGCAACCCTGGCTGCTTTGCCTGAACTTTGTGGGACGTGTGACACAGAGGGTGAGAAGGCAGTTACTCCAGCCTGTGTCCGTCTCCGACACTGGCATCTGGGTGCTGGGATGACGAAGGCTGAACCTGAGGTCCCTCCTTTGCCAGGCCTGAATCACGGGCATCCCCCAGAGTCCCTGCCTCACCTCCCTCAGCCCTGCCTTCTGCATCTCAGAAATCCATGACTCACAGTTAGCCAGTCATCATCTCCAGCATAGGGGGTGGAGCCAGGCCTAGGCGGAGATGGGAGGGTGTCCGGGCCCCTCCTCCGGCTCTGCTCCTCACTGGCTGCTCTGCAGCCCGAGTCTCCAGGTCGAGCCTCAGAGGTGGATTCTGAAAGGTGGTCCATTCGCCTGGGTCCTTCACAGGACCCTCCACCTGGCACCAGGTACCCAACCAAGAGTTTGGCAGCAGGTGGGAGAAGAGGTCGGGGTGTGTGGCCACTGGGCAGAGAGTGTGGGACAAAAAGGGGAGCTGAGGATCTTGGATCTTGGGGGTGATTTATTCCTGATGAACATGACTGCGGGTGTATCTCTGGGGAGGAGGTACATGAACTGAAAGGTGCTTGGGAAGTGAACGGGGACCAGAAGGAGTAGAACTCTTTAGTGCCAATGAATATTTGGTAACTGGAAACCACGGCTCAGAATGATATTGTCCTTGGGCTCAGGAGTCTGGGGTCTACTCTCTGGGCCTTTCTATCTCTGCTCTCAGCCAGGTGTGGTGGCACGTGCCTATATCCCAGCATTTAGAGGTTAAGGCAGGAGGGCTGAGTTCAAGGCCAGCCTGGGCTACAGAGATCCCTTCCTTCTCTGATTGTGTACGTGGGAGAAGGGTGGCTCTTGGGGGCAACTGGCTTGTCTGAGGTCACACATGTCCAGGAATTAAGCTGAAGAGGGTGTTCTAGGGGACTGGACGTGGTGCCTCCAAAGGTGACTTCCCTGTAGTTGTTCTTGGGGCTAGGATTTGGGTCTCCAGATAGCTCGTGCAGTCCAGCGACTTGCAGTTTAGCAGGGAGGGCATGGCACAGACACGGAGTTAGACAGAAGGCAACCCGGGCAGGAGTCCTGGGAAGTGGGGCTGTGGTCCCAAGAGCTCTCTATTTGTTAATCACCAGACCTCAGGGCCCAGCTGCTTGGGTCTGATAAGACCCTTCTCCCCTGTCCCCTGGGATAGGAAATGGGGGTTTCTGTCCTCTCCACTCCGCAAACCGACGTGGTGCTGGTTATGGCTTCCAAGGGGCTCATTTTGTTTGGGGTAGGGGCATGTCAAGGCAGTGCCTCTCTTGTGTCCCCCCCTTTTCCCAACTGTAGCAGCTGTGGCCTGGGGTAAGGAATGGGTAGGAAAAGCCCTGTGCCTCCTCAGAAGGCCAAGGAAGTTGCTTCTTAGGAACATTCATTGAGCACTTACTGTTTGCTACCTAGGGCTCTGGGGGCATCATGAGCAATGAGGAAAATAAAGTTTGTTGGAACGCAAAGGTAGCCCAGCACCCCTCCCCTCTCTGTAGGGCCCTAAAGCTGAGTACAAGTCCCCTGGGGTTGGAAACTGTGCAAAGACAGAACTCTGTTAGTGGGGGCCTTGGGTCCCCAGTAAACAGGCCATCACTTCTGTGGTCTTCCCTGTCCTGGGACTATACTAGGTTTTGGTGTTGGACTCCATCTCCCTTTGCTACTGGAGCCACCTCAGTGAAAGCATCACAGACTACCTTGCCTCGCCTCTCTGGGCTGCCCTGCCTCCATGGGCCTGATCCTGGCTCTTACAGGTTGGGGAGCTGGGCTCCCAGCATGGTCTGTGAGGAGAAGGCTTGCATTGGGGTGGCCTGGGCAGGGATATGAACCCAGCATGATACCCCACCCTGTCAGGAACATGAACAAGCCAGCGAGGAGGTACAATTGAGAAGGGAGATAAGCCATCTGGAAGAGGCAGCAGGGACTGGGGTTGGAGCTTTGGGAAAGGAGCCATGAGGCTGGGCCTGGAGTGCACAGAGAGGTGGATGGCATTTGACTGTGATGGGTATGATGTCCATGGTGTGGGAGAAGGGTTAGGGAAAGATGAGAGCCTGAGGGCATGGAGTGGGTTATGGCACGACTAGCATGGCATGGGTGACTGGGTGCCAGACCAGCAGGTTGCTTTGTAGGGGAAGAGACAGTGAAAGGACCAGACAGGGTGGCCAGCAGCCAGCAGCAGATAGGAGAGAATAGAGGACAAGTGTTATGGGCATGGCCAGAGTGTTCAGCCCCTGTCTGCTTAGGGACAGCTTTCTGCCCAAGAGGAAAGAGGAGGAGGTGGCAGTCTAGCTATGGGAGTAACAGAAGAGAGAGGGCAGAGCTGTGGCAGGGGTCTTGTGTGTGGTGGGGATGGCTTTACTAGTAGAACCAGGTAGGACAAAGGCAGAAGATATGGATGAGACAGATGAAGGGATCTGTTGTAGATGTCACTCCCCACTCCTGGCAAATGCCGTCTGTGTGCTGATGGTGGGTGCTGAGTATGACCTTCAAGGTGGTTGGGAAGGGGCGGGTCCCTGAGAAGTTGAAAGGAAGAAGTGAAATGTCAGAGGTGCAGGTGGAGGAAATGTGGCCCCAAACCCCAATGCTGTGTTCTCCCCCACCCGAGCCCAAGCAGGGTTCCTCACAGCCATGCTGCTCTAGGGGTGGCCTGTGGACCTTGCCTTCTGACTCACAGCAGATGGGGGCATCATGTGAGTACACCCAGCAGCCAAGGGTGACCAGCCTCTAGGGACCGGGCAGATGGCAAATGGGAGGAGGAGTGAGGCTGGCACAAAGGGGCCTCTCAAATGGGGTGGGTGGGGCCTTGGCAAGACATCCTTCTCTCAGCTGAGACCTTGCCTCTGATCTAGGCTCTAGTCTTCTGCCCCATCAGGAGATGCTAGGGGCTGTTGGAGAGCTTGTTGATTCTGGGGCCAGGCCTGGGCTGTTGGGGTGAGGGGCCAAAGAGAGCTCTTTCTGCCCAGCACCCACCACTGGCCTGCTCAGCATGGGATGAGACATTATTCTAGGCCCTTTATGCCCCAAACTCTCCAGGGTCCTCTGGAGCAATGCTGAGCCTTCTGTGATCTCAGACTGTCCCAGGTCCTGGGCTCCATATAGCATGCTGTGACCACTTTAGAGATGAGGACACAGAGGCAAAGAGGCGTCCCCAATGCCAGCCCACATTTTGGAGGCTCCAGTTCTTGATTCTATATTCTTTGGCCTCTCTTGGGGACAAAGGCTCCTGAGCTGGGTGCCAGAGGACATGCGTCTATGACTCTGGTCTCATCCTTGCCATTACTGAGGCCATGTTTCTCTAGGCAGTGGATCAGGCCAGCTCACCCAAGGAGAACCTTGGCGAGGATCCTGTCTGGTTGTGTGACTTGGGCGTGTGCCTTGGCTTCCCCATCTTTACCTATGGCTGGACTTTGTGTCTTCTTCAGGGGGCTCTTATGAACATGAGGAAGCTGGCCTAGAACAGTGTCTGGCTCATGGTGGGAGGAAGTTGCTCTTTATCATTTTGTTCCCATTGGACAGCTGGGAATACTGAGGACAGAGCTAATACTTTTCCCCCATCCCTGCTACCTCTGGGTGTGCTGGACTCGAGACAGAGATAAGAGCTGAGCATCACAGAGCTGGCAGGGCCTACAATGGCAGGCAGGCCTCTCTGCATTAGTGGGAGATAGACTGGGTGCTGCTGGTCCTCTAATGGGCACGTGCTTCTACAGCTAATGGCTCCGTCCTGCCTTCCCAACTCAGGGACACATCTCCTGAGATGTAGCATCTCCCTTGCCACCTCCTGACCCCACCCCTCCTATCCTCGGGCCTCTGTCCTCTCCTCCCAATAGACCCATCCTGCAGATAGACTGGGACTGTCACATGGTGTAAGGATGCATGAGAAACAGAGCTCATCCCAGCTGTCCCAAAGCTCGGTGGTTCTCTAGGACGGGCGACACAGGTGGCTGTTTTGCAGTGTGGGCTCTGAGGCAGCCTGGTTCCATCTCGGTTCCTTAAGCAACTTGGACGGGTATATTAACCTCTGTGCCTCGTTTACCTAGACTGTAAAATGGGGGCAGGAATGGCATCTTGAGGGTTAAGAGAGCTACCAGCTTTTAAATGTGCCATCGCTAGCTTTAAGTATGGCACCTGACACGCTCTTGTAATCATTACTGATCTGGGGCCACCAGAATCCTCCTTTGGGGAGCAGCTGAGACTTAGTGCCAGAAAAACAATCCCATTTTGTCAAGATGTCACTAGCCTCAAAAGGCTCCAATTCCTAGATGGCTCACACACTTGACACCCATCCAAGGGGTCTTGGTGGTGATCTGGACTTGTCCCATCAGCTCCCTCTGGCTTCCCAAGAGTTGAGGCCTGATTGCCATACTCAGCCCTGCTGCTCGCCAGTTGAAATCCAATATGCAGGAGATGAGAGTTGTGGGAAGAAAATCAATTTTGTTAAAGGCTGCCACCTCTGAGGTCATCTTCCTCAAAGCTCCATCTTGGGATGCTAGGGAAATGGCTCAGCAGGTAAGAATGCTTGCCCACAAACACGAGGGACCGAAAGGTCCTGAGGCCTTCAGAGTTTGATCCCCAGTGTGCACATATAAAGCTGGATGTGGCCACACTTGCCTCTAACCCCAGTCCTGTGGTGGAGGGACAGAGACCAGAGAATTATTGGCAGCTCCAGGTTCAATGAAAGACCCTGTATCAAGGAATCAAAAATGGAAGAGAGATAGAGGAGAATGCCCAACGTTCTGCTCTGGCCCATACACAGGGCACGCACTATACATATATGAACACACGTGTGTGCACACACCAAAAAAAGCTTCATTTTGGGAGCCTTGGGTACACAAAAAGCCGTTTAAAAATATTTTTATTTATTTATTTGCAAGCAGAGAGAGATAGAAGAGAGAGAGAGAGAGAGAGAGAGAGAGAGAGAGAGAGAGAGAGAGAGAGAGAGAGAGAGAGAAATGGGAGTGCCAGGGCCTCTAGCCTCTGCAAATGAACACCAGATACATACACTACTCTGTGCATCTGGCTTTACCAGGGGACTGGAGAATTGATCTCAGACCATTAGGCTTTGCAGGCAAGCATTTAACCTCTAAGCCATCTCTCCAGCCCCTGAAAGACTTTTATTGGGAGGAAAAGAGATTCAGTACGATGGGCAGGCTGGCTACATGCTGAGCAATCTTCATCTCCCAGGATGTGTGCCTTCTTCTTTCTGGTTGGAGTATCATCGTTGACCCTAGCTCTTGTAGTTCTCTGGACAGCTGCTACTTTCCTGGAAGTGAAATCTCACAAGCTTGTTGCTTTGTATTAGTTGATACATCGAGCTCAAGAATCCCAGGAGTGTCGTCACACATCTGATGCTACCTGAGGGTCACCTGGGTTCTACAAGTCTAAGGAAAGATACTTTCACAATTAACCTCACTCATTTTAGGTGGGGATTCTTTTTGGAAATCAAATATTGGGCAAAGGGAGGGGATGCCACCTTACAAAAGGCAAAGGGACATGGTCTTGCTAAAGGTAGAGGACAACTGTAAAGGCTATTGTTAGGAGATGACCCACTTGGCCACTATCTGAGGCCTGACAGGGCAATCTGGGTTCAAGCTAGGCTGGTATCCTGGGCCTGAGCAGCAGTCTGTGGTCTGCCTCAGGGGGCTGGCACCCTGGGTTTCTGACCTTTTGGCAGGGAAGCAACTGTCCAGACCCACCTGCCTTGATGGTGGCAAATGTGAGGGGTGGACCCCAGTGGTTGGCCAGGGTAGCTGAGTCATGCTGAACCCTGGGCCCTGCTGACTGCTGCTCCGCTGGGCCACCATCTGGGCATGTGCCAACTGCCTTGGGTTTGACTCCTGTGAAGTTCCCCATGCCTTCACTGCCCACAGAGACCCTCGTGCCATCCTGGGTGCATCCGCTCATAAGACTTAAATCACTATCCATGTTTCAGAGTTGAGCAAGTGGATCCAAAGCCTGTGGACAGGGTTATTCTCCAGGTACCCCATGGGGTCACTTCCCTGGAAGTAGTGAGCTCCCCAGCCCTGCAGGTATGCAAGTTGGTTGGTCAGGGAAGTTCTCATGGACGAGACATGGGATCGTGAGCTCAGCACACTGAGCTTTCACAACCCTGTGTGTGTGTGTGTGTGTGAGAGAGAGAGAGAGAGAGAGAGAGAGTGAGAGAGAGAGAGAGAGAGATTTCTTGCTACTGCTACAAAGAAATGCCAGGCACATGAGCCATTTTTTGCATCTGGCTTTACGTGAGTGCTGGGGAATTGAACCTGGGCCAGCAGGCTACACAAGCCAACACCTCTAACCACTGAGCATCCTATCCAGTCCCCTTCTGAGGTCTTCAAGTGCTATGCGGCCCATGGTTTCAGTGTTTCAGGCAGTGACTGTGGGTCAGTGGTGTGTCCATGGAGAAATCCCCCCACATCCTTGCTGGTTACTACACTGAGCTTCATTCTATTGCATCCTTGGGAGGGTCCTGTCAACATGTGAGGAGCTGAATGAGCCAAGAGTGAAGAGAGCTGATGAGGGTGGGAAGGGGGACCCCCAGGTGAGACTGTGAGCCCTTCACTCTTCCTTATCCAGTGCATTTGAACCAGGGCAGGTGTTCTGCATATACTCTTCCCTCCCTACACACCTGGTCTGCCATCACCTCCCCGGAACTGTGGGCCATGACAGGGCAGGGAGGAGCCCTCCCACAAAGCCCCTCAAAGCTGGCTGGTGGCTGAGCCTTCCCTGCCCATCGTCTATGGGGCTGACTCCTGTGCACACCTTGGGACACCATGACAGACCCTGGCCCCCAGCTCCTCCCCAGCCCTGCAGGTAGGAGGAGCCAAGACCTGGCACAGCCAGCCATGAGGACAGCTGGTGTCTCTCCTTGGAGACTCTGCAATGGGTGTCTGTATAAACAGGTGTCTTGTCTCTGTCCCTCATGTGGGCTTGGGGGAACCAGTGACTGTAATTCCCAAAGGACATCGCTGTTCACATGAGCATAGGGGAGGGTGGTCTGGCCCTGCTCTTAGACTATGAGGCTTTGGGACACACTATGGCCTCCATATCCACCTCTGCAGAGTAGCCGCGAGGTCAGTGTTCTGTGTCGTGGAGGTCCCTCCCAGAGTAGGAATAAGGCATCTTTCTTCAGCTGTGAAAGAGGCACAAGAGCCCCTCCTTACAGGTGACTATGGGGATATGTAGGCAGGCGCATGTCATGGATTTGTAGGTATCCTTGCCTCACTAGCTCCCTCTATGTACCAGCCGACTAGTCCTAGGAGACATCCACCTGGCTTCCTGGACCCCGGCACCCCCCAGCCACACTGATCTCCCTTGGGTTATCTGCAAGAGTGAGGTGTGGTATTTGCAACAGTGGCAACGTGACCCACCTTCATGAGACGCCTTTCTGGGCCCCCTTAGCCCTGGGCCCCAGACCCTTGAGGAGTGACAGCTTGTAATGCTGCCTGGGTGGGAAGCAAAAACCAGTGCAAGTGGGACATCATCTCAGATGTTGTCTCATAACCCAGAAACCTTCAGTGTGTGTCTGTGGCCTGTGCAGTTTAGGAAAAGCCTGAGAGCTGCAGGACTTCTCAGAGCCTTTCCTAGGCTGGGTGTGCTCTTGGGAACACTTGCTAAGCACCTGGCAGCACTTCACGTGCCTCAGTCAGAGGCTGGGGACAGCCCTGTCCTCCCCGAGTGACACCTTTAGCTTGGATCTAGAGTATCAGGAAGCGGCTCTCAGAAAGACCCTTGGAGCCTGCCTAGCCTGACTGAGAGCCCACAACTTTGTCTCGTTCGTTCATTCATTTGTTCAACCAGCAGCAGTGGGCAGCTGCTGCGGCCCAGGCACTGTACCAGAACTGGAGTCAGATGTGGTGAGCAAGGAAGACGAGACAGCAGATGCTGAGAGATAGGAGACAAGCAGATCACGGGGTTACTTCAGCCAGGGCTGGGTGCCCTAAAGATAACATGCGAGGGACACAGAAGATAGTGTTACCTAGGGAGTCACAGAAGCTGGCAGGAGAAGGAGCCTTCAAGTTAAGGCCCAAGAAAGCCAGTCAGAGGAGGTGTCCAGAGAAAAGGGCATGTGCAAAGGCCCGGAGACCTGTTTGGGTAGAGACTAGGGCTGTTGGACTTAGTGAACAAAAGAAAGGCTGGCAGAAGGTGGGGGACCAGAGTGGGTGCACTGGCTTGTCATGTTGATAACTGTATGACTCCTTGAGCTTTGGCTATGACAGAATGAGGAAGGCTACCATTTCCTCACTCCGCCTTCCCTCTGCTCAGAAGCATGGTAGAAACTATGCTAGGAAGGGGCTGACAGTCTGGCTGTAGGATCCGGGCAGAATAAGCGGTGTGAGGGTTCTCCTCCTAGTTGTAAGTGGGTGGAAGGCTCGGGGACTGCGGACGTGCCCCTGTTTCTCTGAGTGTTTTCTATAGTGCAAAACATGTATAAAGGGCCTGCAGTACCCTCCCCCTCGGTACCCTGAAGTGCAGCACCCTACCAATTCCTTTGCGGCTCAGGGTCCTTTGATCCAAGGTGGCTGCCTTCCCGGCTAGCCAGTCCAGCCAGCGGGCCCTGGAACCCTTTCCGACAGGCAGGCGAAGGTCTCCCCCAGGACAGCAGGGCCTTTCTTTGCTTTCTTTTCCTCTTCCTCCAGGCCCAAAATAGTGCCTGAATGGGCCTGGGTTCTGGCAGGAGCAAGACAATAGTGGCCTCCTGACCAAGGCAGCCCGCTGGCCCTAGTCCATGGGTGGGAGGCATAGGGCCAGTATGCCCAGGGCCTGAGCCCCACTGCCTTTCTCAGGGCCCATGAAAGCCTCTCTGCTCTCAGCGTGGGATCCACTGAGGTTCCCACTTGTGCCCTAGGGGACAGAGTGGAACAGCCTGGCTGGGGTCTGGGACCCTCCATATCCCCAACAGCCCCACCCTGTCCCTATCTGCTGTGTGCATGGACTAGAGCTAGGGACCTTGGGGCCCAGTCATCCACGCATGGGGAGGCTGAGCTCACCCCTTGCATTTGGTGTCTTTCTCCTTAGACTCAATGGAAGCGTAGGGCTTCTTTAAAGGTAAGGGCTGAACTGTCTTGGCAGGAAGTGAGCTTTCTGGCCTATCTGGCCTAGAGGTGATCAAATACAGTTTGGGTGTGTGCTATGTGTGGGGTGGAATCTGTATGTCTCCAAGACCTGTGTTTGAGTTCCATCCCCCTCCCTTCACAGTTAGGTGGCCTTAAGCAAGTCGCATCCCTTCCTCAGTCTATGGGTCCCCTTCTGAAAGCCGGCTCAATGGGACTCACCTTGCAGAGTGGTGGAAATGGACTTCCAAAATGCTCAGCAGAGTGAAGTTTCAGAGCCTGCCCTGCATCCTCCTCCCTCTTTTCCCCAACCACTCCTGCTCCAGGAACCCTAGAAGAAAGCCAGGATGGACCTCAGCCCCATGCGGGGGGGGGGGGGGGGCGCTAATTGGTGAGGAAGATCTTGGAAGGCTTGTTTTTGGTGGGGGAAGGGACTCTAAGAAGCTTTCAGGGAAGTATGGTGTACACTGTGTGTTCTCTACAGCCCAAAGTGGGGTTAGATGATGTCTTGTTTGGCTGGAGGGCAAAGCCACAGGCTGCCAGCCATCAGGGGCCAAACCCAGCTTCTGATAGGTATCATTTATTTGCACAAAGGTTCTGGGATCTATTGCATTCTAAAAAGACTTGGTTTTTTATTTTTATTTTTCAGTATTGCTCATGCTATGAGGGCACTTTACCTCTGAGCTATCATCCCCAGACAAGACTTGGTTTTTCAGTCAATGCTGGGCTGGAGAGATGGCTCAGTGGTTAAGGAGTTTGCATGCAAGGCCTAACAGCCTGGGTTCAGGTTCCCAGATGCACATAAGGGGTACATGTATCTGGAGTTGTTTGTAGCAGCAAGAGGCCCTGGAGCACGCATATTCTCTCTTTCTCTCTCCTTGAAAATAAATAATTAAAATTAATTAATTAATTAAGAGTCAATATTGTCAAGGGTGCTCCCCAGAACCTGGTGTCTTGAACTCTGTTCTCCTCTGCCAGGCCAAGGCAGCGTCTGAAGGGACGTGCTTCAGTATAGGTGTAAGACAAGTTAGGGAGCCCGCGCTCTGAGCCGGGCAGTGACGTAGTCCTTGCAGCTGCCAACGGTTGCCAGGGGAACGGTTGCCAGGGGCTGCTGTCACCTGCGCCCCTTCCTCCCCCCTTGGCGCTGGAGGCCCCGTCTTCCCGCCTGCCCCTTTTGTTCAAAGCTCCAATGAGGGGGTGGTATCTGGGGGCCCAGACTTCCATGTGACCTCCAACCCCTTGTACTGGGGACTGTCCCCTCCCCAGCCTGCTGCCTGCACACACAGCCTTCGCTCAGTCACTCGTAAGCCTGGAGAAGAAAGCCAGGTAGATTCTCCCTCCTTCCCTTCTGTCTCCTTTTTCTTCCATTCCCTTCTCTGTCTCCCCTTCTCACCCTTCCCACCATCCCCCCTTCTTTCTCCATAGCCCTCGTCTCTCTTCATTCTATCCCTCCTTCTCACCCTCCAGCCCTCTCTCTCCCCTTTCTCTAATTGAATGGTGGTGGGGGCACCAGGGACTCTGGGGAGGGCAGAGCTGGTCCTTTAAGGAGACTCAGACAGAAGCAGCCTCCAGAGCCCCCAGGGTGGAAGAGGCCTGCATGCTCCCTTCCTGATGAACATCATTTTGGGGTCCAGCCACCGTCCTGGTTCCAGTTAAATCTGGGAGCAGGAGGGGAGGAGGGCTGGGCACTCCAGGGAAGAACCAGAGAGGAGCAGTGATCCACCCATCACATGGGTGAATTCCCATAGCCCCTGACCTGGGGGCTTGTTGGGACTGCTTCCTACTAACCCAAGGAAACCCTTTCCCTGTGACTTTTATAGAGAGGTCCTTTCTAGCAGGTAAGTGCCAAGAGCCTGCATCCTTAGGAACTGGTCCTGGGTTCCATCCATCCTTCACTACTCTTTGGGTGACCCAAGCAGGTGACTTGACCCTTTGGAGGAGGGGGACTCATTGTCATTTGTTCAATGGGTGTAATGGTCTACTCTCATGGGTTTTTAAGAGGATTAAACGTGTTAATAATGTAGCCAGGCCTGGCGGCTCAGGCCTGTAACCTAGCATGTGGGAGACTGAGGAAGGACTGTAAATTCATGACCAGGCTGTGCTGCATGGCTGAAATCCTGTCTCAAAATATAAACATGCTCATATGTGAAGGGCTTCTCACACCACCCTGTGTTTCACCCATACTGGCTGGATTGTCAAAGGGTGAGGATCCTGCTGGTGGATGTCACAGAGGGGCTGAGGGCCCTTTTGTGGGGATTGCTCTGTGGCAGGGAGCTGAGAGGGGACTTTGGCCAGTGCCTCTATTTCTCTTACCCTCAAGGAGTCTGGAACTAGCCTCAGTTGGGAAGCTGCCTGGCTTGGTATCCCCCCTGTCCCCAAGCCAGGCATCTGTCTGGGCCCTGGAGGAGGTGAGAAGGGAGGGTTGGGAGCCGACCTTGGGAACTGAAGGATCTACTGTCCACAGATGGGCACTGTGCCTGGCCCTCAGGAGCCAAGCGCAGCCCCCAGAACACCAGTGGGGCAGTAACTGGACTGACCTTGTGGGCCTGGCCTTGGGCGCCTGGGAACGCAGATGGTAAGGAGGAACTTCGGGCAGACAGGCAGGCGTTGGAGGTCCGGTTGTGGTCTGAGAGGGAAGAAAGTCTGGCTGGCATCCTCTTTGGGCATCTTCTTTGTCCGTCACTGCCAGCTTGGAGGTAAGCCATTCCTCACCTGCTGGCCTTAAAGGAGCCCCAGAGGTCCTGGGTGACAGATATCATAATTGCCCGCTTCACAGGAGAAACTAAGGCTGGGAAAGGGGACAGGCAGGCCCGGGGCCTGTGCCATCTCTCGTGCCCCCCTGCTCTGGGAGGGGGTGTTTCGTAGGCAGGTGCTGGCCCTGAGTGACTGGCATCTATGAGGCTGGCCACAGTGGGTCCTTGGCCAGGGCTGGCGGCTGACACTTGTTCTTGGCCTTTCCCTGGCTTAGCGTGCCTAGAAGCTTAGCGTGCTGACCTGGGGCTGGCAGCTGAGGCCCCAGACTGCTGGTGAAAGTTCCAGTGCTCAAGCCCTGACCCAGACTGAGCTAATTCTAGGGTGGGCGGCATGGGTCCCTATTACCTTCTTCCTTAGCATCTAAGACTCTCCAGTCAGCCCCCCCAGATCTCACGGGGCTTTGAAGGTTGCCTTTTTTGAAACCCCTGAACCTTCAGAGGTCTGGCTCCCTCTCTTTCCTTCTCATTATTCCCAGTCTCTTAGCTGCTGAAGGCCAGGCCACAAACCCAGCTAGCGGGGCTGTAATGGAGCAGGCCACTTGGGGACAGGCCTGGCACTGCCCCTTTCCTCGTGAGCTGATGCTACTGGCGAAGGAAGCTGGAATGGGCCTGAATATTCCCCCAAGCTCACAGGGGACCTGTCGCCTGGAAGTGTCAAGGATGGTGATGAGTGGCCCTGGGGAGCATGGCCGCCTAAATGGCTCCTGTGGCCCATCTTGTGCTGGCTAATGGCCTTGGAGACAACTCAGAGGGAAGGGAAAGGGGCTGGAGCTTGTACGCATGTGCCTAGAGGCTTCTGTCCATGTGCTGTAAAGATCTCTGAGAGCTTGGTTTTCATATTCAGGACAAGCGTGCAGGCTGAAAAGCCACACTGTCACTTTTCGTTGAGAAATGGCCCAAGCCAGCTCTGTGCCGTTCCTTCTTGCAGGGACATCTCTGTAATTGGAGGACTAGTAGCAAAGTTGGGGAGGCTGAGCCTCAGCCAAGGGAAGGGACTCTGTCACCCCAATGGCTAAAGCCATGGGCTTTGAGGTTAGGCAGACTTGGATTGAGTCATTGGTTGGCTATTTATTTGCTATGTGGTCTTGGCCATGATGTAAGCCCTTTGGACCTCAGTTCCCTATGCTATGTCACAGGTTGTGTGACAAGGCCAAGGAGGCTAAGGCCAGGCTGGGACCCACTCAGTATGGTCCCCTAGCCTCCCTGGGGTCTCCTAGGCACATGCCAAGTTCCAGGTTCAGATGGTTGCCTAGTCCTGGCTCTCCAGAAGGCCTTGCAGACATTTGTGCCTGCAGGTCCTCTGCTGGGCTGGTACAGAGTGTTCATGTCTCCCCCTCGCTCTGTCTCCCTATGGGGCAGGACCTGCCTGGACATAGCTGGGCACAAATCCATTGGGGGATGAGGCCTGGTTGGGTGGCCCTGTAGTGAGTCTGGTGGCACAAGAATGCAAGCCAGGCTGGGGTGTGGTGGCATATGTCTAGAATCCTAGCGGTCCTGAGGCTGAGACAGAAGGATTGCTGTGATATGAGACCAGTCTGGGCTAATTGTATGTGCCTATTCTTTCTCTTTTCCCTTTTCTCTCTCTGCTTGCAAATGAGTAATAAATTAATAAAAGATACCTCTTCTATAAAAGGAAGAAAGAAAATAATGAAGCTTTGCCCCCCCCAGGGCAGGGGTTGGGTACGTGCCAGCCTCTTGGGAGGGGGCAGGACAAGCACCAGCCTGATCTTTATTATCCTGCAGTCTAGACAAATTCCTGAAGCCTGAAGTCACTGTGCTGCCCCAGGACCCCAGAGCACCTTTCTCAGTGGGCAGGAGGGGCAGGCTCTCAGGAGGTCACCTTGCTTGGGTGCCAGTCATCCAGTCGTGGAATGGGGGCAGGGGAGGAAAGCAAGCTGTGAGCTCAGGAACTGGGCTGAGCTGGGAGACGTGGCCTCCTGTCTGGTGGGCATCTCTTTAGAGGAGTGGTTAGGTGCGTGGTGTTTGTTTGCAAGTAGGTTGCTGATAACAGTCTAGGAGGGGGGTGGGGAAGCAGAGGAAGCACCTGTGGGAGTCTCTGTGCCTGCCTCCCCTGTGCCTCCCCTGGGGCCCTTTGAGATGTGTCCTAGCATCCTTCTCTGAGAAGCTAACCTGCCCCCAACTGGCACCCTTCTACCTTTCCTGCTTGTCCCCGCCCACCGCGTGCACACTCCCGGGGGTGCACACGTGCTAATCCTGCCCCTCCCTGAGGTCTTTGTCACACTCCAGGAGTCCCTTGCAAGGCCGCTAGAGGGGGAGGCCCTGAGCCTGGCACCCTGGCTTCTCCTTCTTCCCCTGGGCTCTGTCCTCTCTCTCCCAGATCCTGGGAGAGGCTCCTTAGGTGGCCAGTGGGGAGGGACAGACACTGTGGGAGGCAGGCTGCCCTGGCCCCCAGTCCAGGCTTTGTCCTTTTGCTGCCATGTGACATGGAGCAGGTCACCCCACTGCGGCCCTCCCCAGGGCTGGGTACTGTACGTACACCCATGAGTGTGACATTTCAGTCCCAGGACACTGCTGAAGCCAGGCTCCTGTAGCCCAGTCGCTATGCATGGCCCCAGCGCATGCGCATCGCAGCATACTCCCAGGCCAAGTCCCACACCCAAAGGTTTGGGCACCTGTGATGGGATTACCTCATGCAGGGAGGTGCCATGGGTACCTTTGGGTTGGCCTGTTACCCTTGTGAGAGGAGAGGGAGGGAATGAGGACCAACCAGGTCCCACTGGGCATGTGAGAGGTGTCCGCCCAGGAAGGGTTAACCCAGAGCCCTCCAGGTCAGTCCCTTCAACTTCCACCTCCATCCTCTGAGGAAATGGGTTTTCCAGGAGCTGGGGCCGAGCAGTCGGGGACTCGGTGACACAGCTCTGCACAGGATGGCAGAGGAAGTGACTCAGGCCCAGGGGGAGAAAGTGAGCCCAGGGTCCACTGCCCAGCACAGAGGGCAAGCCTGGGACTAGCTGGAGCCCCTTCCCTGGCAGCCAGTCAGGGGTGGCTCTCTGCCTTGTGGGACCCCTGGGGACCTCACCATGGTAGCCTCCATCGTGTCGGGTTGGATCAGCTTGTTCTGTTCTCTGGGCGTGTTTACGGAAGCCTGAGGTCAAGGGTGGCCACTCCAGAAGGGGAGCAGGGCTGGGCTTTCCTGGGGGCCTGTGTTCTCTCTAGCTCCCTGTTTTCCTTTCTCTGGAGGAGCTCAGAGTGGGAGGGGAGGGATGGGGTGCCTCAGGGGTCTTTACCATTGGTGGCTGGGCCTTGAGGGGAGGAGACAGATTTCCCCTCCCTGCCTCAGTTTCCACTCCTAGGAGATGGTAAGCCAGCAGGACTTCTGCTTACGGCTGCTGTCCCCTTCCTCGACAACTCCCTTGCCTCTGGCAGCTAACCGTAGCCATCTGTGCCATTCCTGGCCTCCAAAGACCAGAGGTGGTGCTCAGGTTGGGGTCCCCTGCCTCTGTAGCTGGCTTTCCCGAACACCAGGATCCCTCTTTCCTGGCCATACCGGAAGGAGGTAACCTGGGACATCCTGCAGGCAGTGCTGAGGACTCTATCTTGGGCACCTAGGGCAGGTGCACACACATGGATGGACCAAGAAGGGGCCTGGGCAGGGTGGTCCATTGCTAAGTGGGCAGCAGGACAGTACCCTCCCCATTCACCTGGATCATCCTGTCCACAGTACAGCCCCTCTGCCCCTGGGGGAGGGTGTCTGAAACTCTCAGGGCACCAGGGAGGAGGGAAGTTTTCTGGGTGGGGTTACAGTCTTCCCGTTGGTGCCGGAAAGGATGTTCATGCTCTGGGAATTTCCCCTCAAGGCGCTCTGGAGGACAAACTGGCCACCTGTGGAGGACCGAGGGGCATGGCAGGGGGAGTAGGGGGTGGGGTCAGTGACAAGCATGAAGTAGTCACAAGGTATGCCTGACCCCCTCTTGGTATCTACCATGTGCACTCTGGTTCAAAGCCCTTTATGATGTTGTTAGATTTAATTCCCACAATGATCCTTGAGATAGGTTCTATTTTCAGTCTACTTTACAAGTAAGGGCAATGAAGCCCAGAGATGGTGAGTAACAAGCTTAGGGACACACAGCTAGTTAAGTGTGGGAGCTGGGATTTGAACTCCGGCAGTCTGGCTTCAGTCTACCTCACTACAAGTGACATGAATGATCTAGGCAATCCCTTCTCACCAAGCCCCAAGAATGCTGATGTGGGGGCCGGGGAGGTGGCTCAGTGGTTGCAGATGCTTGTCTGCTAAGCAAGCCAGCTGGCCCTGGGTTCAATTCTGCAGGTGTATAAAGCCAGGTGTGCAAAGTAGTGAATCAACTGGAATTCATTTGCAGTGGCAAGAGGCGCTGTGCCCATTCTCTCCCTCTCCCGGTCCCCCTCCCTCCCCCTCTCTGTCTGTCTTTGCTTTGCAAATAAATAAATTTCAAAAAGAGAATGCTTATGGAGATGAGGGTCCTTGGAGTAGCTGCATACAGCTGGGGTGGTTTGGGGTGGGCACAGCAGGGACAGTGTGCTTCCTGTTTGTACCTGAATCCCTTCCGTGGGTCCCCGTGGTAGTGCGTGAAGCCCTCCTGTGATGGGGACCTCACTCCCCTGCCTCTTTTATCTCAAGGACTAATTGGGAGAGTGGATGTCAGGTAGAAGGCTCTCCCCTCCCAGGGTTTGTCTGCTGACTGGTGGCTCACCTTGAGAGATGCAGAAGCTCTTCTCAGCTGTGTGACCACATCAAGTCACCTGCCCTCTCTGGGCCTCCGATTGAAATAGCATAAAATAGAGAATTTGGATCAAGTTCTCAAGTGATCAGCTGGTGAGTTTTGAGTTCACAAGTGGAGCCAGTGGTCACAGTGAGGGGGCATCTGGGAAGAAGTGACATTTGGACTGAGGGTTGGATGGACAGCGACAGGGGCTGGCAGCAGGAGAAGGAAAGAAGGGCTCTGGCCTGTCCCCAGATCTGAGCTTCCTGCTGCTGGTCTCGGGTGGTGGGAGGCAGTTTGACAGGAACCCAGTGCTTAGAGAAGTCACAGAGCGAAACTTTAAAAATCACAGCACAGCAGCAGCTCTTCCCTAAAACACTTTCATATTCTCCTTCTCAAAGACCCCATGGTGCCCAGGGAAGGATGAAGAAAGAGCCGTGGACCTGGGGTTCTGTTCCTCATGTTGGGGAGGGGGCTCTCATTTGAAGGGCCCAGGACGGAGTCTGTGACATCCTGCCTGGGACCCCTGGTCTTTTAGTATTGTTCAAAAGCCACCTTGCCCTGGAAGCCCTCCTGTGTTCTCTCAAACTTGGGGTCCTCGCGGGCCCTGGACTCCCAAGGCTTCCCTTTGCCTGGCTTGTGGACATATCTGCATCAGTCACTATGGTCAGATGATGCTCCCCACAGGGTGGGGATGTCAGCTTCCAGCTTGGTCGCTTGGTCACTGGGCTACTGGGCCAGCTGTCAGTGGAAGGGCCAAGCCACCATCCTGTAAGCACTTGGCGGACAGTTCTGCCCAGGCAGGAGAAATCTCTGGCCATGGAGTGTCCTTGGGCAAGTGAAATGACTCAGTCTCTGTTGCCCATATATGAAATGGACCTAATACAGTGGCACTCACGGCTCAGGCTGGCCCCCATTGGGGTAGTTGCCACATGGAAAATGCCACACCCTCTGCTCTTCTGCTACCCGGAGGCCCCATTAGCTAGCTCCCCCTAGTGGTCATGACCGGAAGTGCCATTTCCTCTACCACCTCTAGAGGACGCCGTTTCCACTCAGCCTTCCTGTCCCTCCTGCAGCCTCTGCACCAGGCACTGTCCCTGGAGGTGAGCAGAGGCTTACTGAGGAGGATCTGTGTAAGCCTCAGACACAGAGAGATCCTGAGTAGTGAATGGGGGGGGGGGGGAAACCGCAAAGATGGTTAGAACTGGTTCTCGTCAAACTGGGCCTTGAGAACTAGGCAGACTTCTAAGGAAGAACTTGGTAGCCCCATTTTCCTGCCTCTCCCCCAGGCTGGTAGGTGGGGCTACAGGTAGCATGTAGACAGGCATGCTGGGCCCTGCTGTGAACCACTTACATGCTGTGGCCCAGTGGCAAAGCCAAGCCGCTGCTCAGGGGAGGCCCAGAACCATTTCACACAGCCTCCAGCCCTGCATCCCACTCTTGAACCGCCCCAGTGACCTGGTCCAGGCTCAGCTAACGCTCCCCATCTCTCCCAGGTGGTGACAACTCCAGGTGACTTCTAGGGAGCATGATGGCTGTTCGGGTGCTGCCACGGAAGGCACTCTTTCTACTGAGCCTGCTGGTGCTGGCTCAAGGTGAGCTTTCTTGAGGCCTGGGGCTAGAGCGACTTTGGTTTAATGCCTTTGCCAGAATGTATGCCGAGTCTTTGGGGCAGGTATGGGTCTGCGAGCATAGCTGTGCTGGGGAAGAGCACGTGGTGGGTGGCAGAAGGCACCTCTTCCTTGGGCCAGAGCACCATTGTGGGGTGGGGAGCATGCCCTGGGTTTCAGCTGCACACATCCTACCTATGGCCAGCACTCTTGGGCAGTCTGTGGCAGCTGTGGCCTCAAACACCTTGTTATTCAATTTTGGATTTGCTTTTGAAAGCATTTATTTTCAGCGCTCTTGTTTCATTCGTTGAGGCCAGTCACTTTTGAGCAGGGTAGACATTTTTGTAGACCCTTGGAGTATAGGGCCTTCGAATGTGGATTAAGTCCCTAGTTCTGGGCTCAGGTGCTCTGAGTCCAGGTGCTGTCCCTGTTCTGGGCTCAGGTGCTCCGAGCCCAGGTGCTGTCCCTGTTCTGGGCTCAGGTGCTCCGAGCCCAGGTGCTGTCCCTGTTCTGGGCTCAGGTGCTCTGAGCCCAGGTGCTGTCCCTGTTCTGGGCTCAGATGCTCAGAGCCCAGGAGTTGTCCCAGGTGCTGTCCCTGTTCCGATCCCAGGTGCTCCGAGCCCAGGTGCTGTCCCTGTTCTGGGCTCAGGTGCTC